>QTSX02002262.1:0-238373 GCA_014839935.2 Entomophthora muscae
GGGTAGTCCTTGGAGAGAGGTCTAAAGGTTGGGAGTTTCCATAGATGGAGGCTTCACTATTGGAAGACCCAGTATAGCCTTGCATGATTTGGCAAGGCTGGGGAGCAGTTCTTTGACTTGGTTTTTATTGGAAAAAGCCATAATAACTTTTTATTAAAAAAATAAACTCAAAAAGAGGAGTGTATTTTTTTGTCAATTTTATTGTCAAGCATGCTAAGTTGGTGAATAGTAGGATCTAAATTTTAGCTGTCCTAAAATGGAATAGGGCAATTTTTGAGAATGCCTATGATTCCTAAAAGAATTAGCACAAATCCACTCTAGATCCTATGACATCTTTTTTGAGATGCCCATAAATTATATTTATTTCAAATTCATCTCTTTTTTGATTTGAAATTCGGTTCTTGGATTTGACAATCCCACAAATTCAGATTTATTAAGTTTTACATGATGTCTATGATTTGTTTGAAATACCGGAAATCTCAAATTGTACATTAGAATCCTGCATTTCTGATTCATATATCCTGCATTTGTTTGCTGAGTTTTGTCTTTTATTAGTTGAGTTATCTGCTCAAGAGATTTGAAATTTGCCAATTTAAATAAATCAAAAAATGTTGAATTGAATGGTTGATCTTATTGAATATTTTGGTTTTCTCTTTTGAGTTGCCCGCAAATTTGATTCAAAATTTGGACCTAGGATTTGACAATCCCACATTCCTACCATTAGGTTCTGAATTAACAGTACAATGGGTTTTGGTGAAGACCATCTGCATTCTGAGCTTCTTTCTTCATTCTTTGCATTTTTGTGAAGGACCTCACTCAGGAATTAGTCAAGTGTGCATCACTCAACAGGATGTTTCCCAAGACTTGCACCTTGACACTTGATCTCTGTGTGAGGTGGCTGCCCACCCACGTTTTAAGCTCTTACTAGCTGGGAAATTTGGCATCTGAACGGATATTTGCCTATGTATTTTCCTGGGTTGGATAAAAATAGAACAAAACACTTAAATATATAGGCAACTTTAAGGTAAGTATAGTTAAATTTGACCAACCCACTTTTTGTACAAAACATTCCAAAGTTTTTTAATATATTAATCAATCCAATCAAACCACAACTTGGGGTTTGCTTTCTTCGTGGTGCTATAGAGTAGTTATGGATAAAGATCGCAGGTTAAGCCAAAATACTCATATCAGCTTTCAAGATACATATGTATTAAACATTGTACTTGATACTTGAAAACTGAGTTTATCAGGTTTCTTGTTTGGTAATCTGCTTATGGAAGAGATTGATATGGTGTTCAAGCGTGGAACTAGCGGTACCGATGTGAAATGAAATGCTTATCCGACTCCAAGCTTGTGTAGCGCAATTGGCTAGCGCGTAAATCTGTTAATCTTGAGGTTGCTGGGCCGATTCCAGCCATGAGCGGGCTTTCGTGGTGTAGTTGGTTATCACATCTGCCTTACAAGCAGAAGGTCTTCGGTTCGATCCCGAACGAAAGCATCTTTTTTGTTAGTAAAAGTGTCTTTTTTTGGTGGATTAGAATAGTTTTATAGTTTCTGATATCCCATTGTGTTTGGTTTAAACTAACTTCGGAGATGTCATGGTGTTCAGAGGATTGGTTCACGATTAGTAGCTGCGTTGTATTCAATATCAGAGCATTCCGATTTGTATGTAACTATTGTGCAACTTTCAGTTGCTGCAAAAGGTTTTCCTAACTCCATGTGTATATATCATCTCAAACACCAGGAAATAAATTTCAAGTAAGCATATGGAAATCAAAGAGGCCAAGGATTTAAACCTTTCTATGAACAAGAGGTGGGGTTTAGGTAGACCCACCAACAAGATAGAAATACCAAATTTTCACTCTAAATGTTTAAGTGCCTACTCATATCATCTAGGACTTTTTTTAAAAAAGTAAAAAATAATTCATGAACCCAGGAAATTTGATCATATAATTGTCATAGTATATTCAATTGATCCTTCTTGGGAATTCATTCCCTCGAGAAATGTCCCAATTGTTGAGAAAAGGTGGCCCTAACACGAAATCCAGATATTAAACTAGAATCAACCATTTGGGACCCAAGGGAATCAGGATCTTTCACAGCCCTATCACTGACATGATCTACGTGGACATTATGTGGCTTATCACTTCACTATATAGCATTATTCTTCTATATTAGATAAAGATATCATTCTCCTCTTAAATCTTCCCTTTTTGTATTACATACTTCCCAGAAGTTAATGCGCAACAGTTTGACCTTGTGTTTCGCCTACTGCTGAAAATTAGACATCCAAAAGCCCAGAGACCATATGTTTGATGTATGAGACTCTTGAAGCAGAGGCCTTATAGAATAAAATTGGTACATGCTTATTAATTTTGTTTTTCTTTTGAATCACTCTATATAAAAAAGCAGGCTTGATTGAGGGTAACAGACTCAACCCGGGCCTCTCCATTCAATCAAAAGCCACAAATTTACAGAAAATCCAAGCTTAGGGTACTCTTCAAGTGCCAAGCACCTTTTTTAATGCATTGATCTATACCTAGAGTAACTTTACATCCAGTCAAGTAAAATAATTCATCCTAGAATTCAAACAAAAAATTAAAACCTTGGCTGAAAAAAACGCACGGACACCAAATTTTCCAGGCCAGCACTTCAGTGGTGGTCGGGCCAGAGTGCACAGGAAAATAGTAACGTTTACCTGCGAACTTAGATCACCCCTGCGTATCTGGGTTGATTAGGCTGGATACTTTTAATTGCTTGTGGACGATGGTCTGTTGATAAACTATCAGAAGAAATCCCATAAGCCACAACCTCGGGGGGAGATCTTGAGGTCGGCAACGTACTCGTGCTGAGTCAGAATAGATAGATACTTGCTCTTCTTGTGGGAACAAGCAGGGTCTTCTAGGTATTTGGTGCTACACAGAAAGAATACATTGCCTTCCCCAATGTAGAGCTCTTGATTCACGTGAGCCCAGCCATCGTCGTAAGAGGGGTGGTTCGCAGCAGGGTCAGCCTTGTTGATAACGCGAGTGAAGTTAAACCCAAGCTTGTTGTAGTGCTTGGCAAATGCATGGTTCCCTACCCGCAACTGGCCATAAGTAATCACTCTGATCTTTTTGGGATCCATGTGAAGATCTTTAGCCAGCATTGGAGCCATGAGAGTTGCAATGTTTCCACCGAGGGAATGGCCCACTAGGACAATGCGGAAATTGGGGTGCTTGTTGATGAGATATGCCACTATTGAAAATACTTGATAGCGTATTGATTCTGCAAATTCTAAGGAGCTTTGGTGAACTTTGGCATTTGGGATGCCACTGTAGTTTGCAGTTGTTGTGACGTAAGAGGAAAAGAACTTTGAGATGGTGTCGGATCCTCGGAAGGTAGCAATTATTTCTCTCTGCTCCTTATTCAAGTACACCTGGGCATGAGTATCGGTTTCTTTGACATCAATGTCGCGATAGATTACAGCGTGCTTGCTGAGCATGCCAGTGTTTCTGTTGACTTTGCTGCGTTCAATCTCGTTGCAGTAGGCAATGGCAGCATATGGCACGTGGTCTTTGATCTCCTGGATGAGTGAAATGGGTGCATGGAAAAGAGCTGGGATGAGACGGGGTTTGCGATCTAATAAAGGGGACAGTGGAAGGTGGGAAAGCCGTTTGGAATGGGCAGTGATTTTGAGAAGCTGTAAAAGTACAAGTAATATGTAAGTATTGTTCATTGTATAGTTGCAGTAACACGAGATTTTGAACTTTGAATTTGAAGCTAGCCGTAAACCCTGTGAAATAAGTGCGTGCGTTTTGTAGAGCAGATGCAAGAATATCTTGATTTTTAATAATATGTATATTAAATAACATATAAAATAATGCATTTTATTTTCTCATAAGAAATACGTGACGTTCTAAAAAGGTCAGAAGAAATAAAGCTTGTAAGAAATAATGACTGTTTTCTTGAAACTTTTAAACATGTGGGAATAAAGTTGAGGCTGTTCTGAGAGCTTAGGGTGATATTTCCTCATTGGCTTTCTTTTAGGGCTTCTGGCCAGACAGGGCAGGCTTGTGGCTCCAGCCCACTCGTGTTAAAGAATTATTTAATAAATTCAATATGAAACTCCGATTTGCCTGTAGCGGCCCAAAGCTGGAAGCTAGGTGTGTCTGGTTGTATCGGATTTGCTTATATTTGGCTTCATTGGGCAAGAGAGTTCGGGTAATTAGTATCCTTTAGGATTGAGAAGAGCAAAGCCCCACTTTATCTTTTAACATAATCAGCATACCCCGCTTTTTTGAAAGGACGGAGAGATTTCTAAGGCCTGACAAAGACACCACAGCATATTATATGCTCTCCACCTATTACATCATGCGACTAGTTAAGGGCCAGCATAGAATAGTCATCTTCTTGAAGTCAATATTATTTGCTTGATTTATGTGACTTGAGGCATAGGTTATAATTTGTGACCTCCCTGAATGTATAGATCAACGCCTATTTTAATACGTGGCGATTATAAATCCATGATTTGATATTAAGGGGTTGGGCTACCACCGAAATCCAGCCCAAAAAATCTGATGACGAAAAAGCACAGTTTCACTGAAGCCAAGTATTATATTTTCTTAAAAAGCCTATTTTAAACTTATCTTACTTTTGCATATTACGATGTGAAATTACTCCGTACATCCACCCATGAAATAAAATTGAGATCGACTATTAGAAAGGGTCTTAGAGTGTACTTTATTTATAAAAGCGAGAAACTCAGGTTAAATCAGTTGCCATAATTAAACCACTATTTTTACATAAAACAACTGAGAATACCTAAACTACAAAGAAAATCATCAATTTCCTTATCTTTTACCAAGTCAACTTTATAAGTGGAAGCTTTCCAGCCCCAGCATTTTCTTCGTTAGATTTCTGGGGCCGGATTTTCAGCAATAGCCAGGATTTTGAACAAAAACTCCTTATCAAACCATTTGCAAGTTTTTGATTGGTTAGAGATCCATTTACATGATCATCACATATTAATTGTCTATTTTGATCCAATCAATTTGGAGCTGGTAAGAATAGAATCAAACGCTTGATTGAATAAACCTAGCAGTGAACCATATTGAAAAGGTTGATAAATAGTGATATGTGTTGCAGCTATTAAATTTAAAGTTGCCAAATCGGTTATGGTAAGACGACCCTAAGCCCGTAACTCTATTAAGAATAAGCTAAACGAATAAAGATATGTAGTTACATAGAATGAACTGTTTTGGGCTTATGGTTGAAAACGAATACCTGGATGCAGCAATAATTTACCCAACATTAATTAGTTTAAATGAACCTAAGTTTAACATCGATTTTAAAGAGATCTGGTAGCACCAAATCCAATCAGGATTGATCATGTGTCACAGCTCTGATTGGTCTAAACCAGCCTGAACTGTTAGATTGACATTAGCTCTACATCAAGCTCCAATGAGTTGTGCTGATGGTAGAACCTCTGGTTGGATGGATTGTTGTTCCTTGATTAAGCTTCTGTGGTTTGGCACTGATAGTAGATTCTGCTTGATCCAAGAGCCCCACTATTATAGTGATCCTGGTGTTAAAGTGCAATTTGATGGGGCCTCTGATTAAGCCTTAGTGGGTTCTAAGAGGAATCTGGGCTTAGCATAAGTTACCCTTCTCCTATATAACTGTTTTCCTTTATCAACAATAAAGATATCAAATTATTATTATACAGTTTATTGTTATTGTCAATTATATACATCTAGGAAGTATATAAAATGAGATTAAGGGGAAAATTAAGAAGAAAACAATACTTTATTTGATATGAAGATAGGGTATTATATAGTATCACAGGAAACCACATGCTATCTATGTGTGTCATGGTAGTCATGGAGCTTTTCCAAGTAATTTTCCAATTAGGATTCAAAAATGTTTAATCTCTGTACAGCATGAGCTTCTGATAAGAATGCTACCAATTATCAATCAAGATGTTTCTCAGGGAATTTTTTCTAAGGGGGGGGTAATTGTAGATGTTTCAACATCTCCCATGGGGTGCTGAAAAGAGAAGCTTTTAGGACTTCCTTGAGATTATCTGGGATCCGTTCTTGGTATTGATACAGTTTGTTATTGGGGACAGGTAGCCAGGAATTGAGTCAGAAATTTCTTGCCTTACAGAGGCAGAGTTGCTATGGCACATAGGTTCCAATCCTGTACAGGCACCAATGCATTTGATGGGGTAGGTGTTATTTGGCTTGACTTCTATGACAACACCAGGTCCCCCCAGTCCTGGTTTCAACTTGTGTAGATTGTGAATTATTACCCAGATTTACACCCACTTAGAATCTTTCTTCATGGAGTGACATTGAATCTATTTCTGCTCATTTATTCTCTTTGTCTTCTTGGTCTTTCCTAGATTATTGTACTGAAGAATTATTGTTGCCAGGTACCCTTTTAGGTAGGTGTGGTTTCATGGCGGTACTAACAACAGCTTGTCTTTATAGACAAGCTCATACCAGCTTTTGCCCGCGTTACAGTTTACACAGGTTTATAATACCATTAGGGTTGCTGATAGTTGTAAGGAAATCATTCCCTTACTACCAATTAGCAGGAGGACCCTCATTAGAGCAGCCAAGTGAATTAACAAATATTGAAGAACCAAAGGCTATTACTGGCAGTAATCAACCAACTACTGTTGACCAGCCACCAGGAGACCATCCAAATCCTACAAAAACACTCCAACCAATCATCAGAAGAAACCATTATCAGCTCCAAAAATGGATGTGGAAACAGCCTCATCAATTCTGTTAATAATCAGAAGGTCCAAGCAATTAATCAAAAATCAGAGATCAAACAGAATAGTTAATATTAATTTAAATGATAATAAAATCAATCATTCAATCAGATAACTGTTCAAGAAATAGTGAATGTATAACTAGATTGAAATGCAAAAGCAGATAATCAGATAGTGCCATTTCAAAAACTAAATGTGGAACCCTTAAGGACAATCAATTAGTAGAATTCAAGTCAGATGGTGTCATGAATGACATTTCAATACTTGTATTGAAAACCCAGAAATTGAATCCTGGGCCTCAGGAAAAGCCTTGTGTTGACCAGGGTAGAAAGGAGCCCGCCAGACTGCCAGTTGGGCCAAACCATGGTCTTCCAGAGATGCCTTGCCCCAACCAGGAGGAACAGAAACCTGTCAGCCTGTCAAGTGTCAAGACTGGAAGTTTGATATCAAATTTGGAAATCCTGGAATTGAACCCTAACCCTCCAAAGTCTAATTGAGTCACCCAGGATGGACAGGGACCCGCCAACTCACTGAGTCACAAGCCTGAGTTGTTGAATTACTCTGAGACCCACCAGCTTCTCAAGGATGATTCCCCAAATGGTCACCAGATTGCTGTCAACCTTTTTCCACCAAAGACCCAGATCTAAGCAGAAGCTGTAGCTTGCCTAAAGGAGGTTAAAACAAGGCCTACTGCTATCTCCACCAATGATCACCAGCTGCCGTCAGTCTCCAGTTCAGAAGGGATATTGCAATTGGCCTGCTCAAGTGATATGGTGAACAGTAGTGGCAGAAAAAAGCATCACCACTTCTGTTTATCAGAGCAAGCACAACTATAATCTGCTGCCCTTTAAACCAGAAGCCAAGATCCATGCCCTGCCAGTGCCTTGTCTGCAAACCTGAACCCTGCAAAAATTGAGGAAGAAAAATCCCATGGTATAAAAGCCCTGGCGGTATGGTGATGATCACATTGTCATTTTTATAATAAAGCTTATGAACCTTTGGTTCAAAAAAATTCTACCATATCTAGTCTTAGTGATTTTTCATCATAACTCTGGCCAAGTAGATAATCAGGCGCCTGCCCCCTCCAGAGACCAACCTGCCAACCTGCCTCAGGCACTATACTGTCCTCCTGGAGCCCCCTTTAGACCTGTGCACTTTACTGAATACCCACCCAACCCAGCCTACTTGGAGTACAACTTGGAAATCATCCTCATTGGCAATCCCTAGGAAAGAACTAGAGAGACCAAATACAAAGGACACAAAGGAAAGAGGATTGAGGTGCCGCCCTTGTTGTTCAAAGACAAGTACAATTATCTTCCTGCATACTTTTTCCTCATGACTCTGCCCTTAACCCCACGTCCCAACTGCCCAATGGAGCCCCCCCTGCCACTGAGACCACATCCACTCAACTGTTTGGAGTACTCTAAATTATTTTGACTGAAATGGTAGACTTTATGGTGTCTAACTCAGGGCCTTGATCTTTGCTTGGGCAATCTGTATCCTATATTATCAACTTAGCACCCATCCTATGATGAGCATTGCCCGCTGTCCTGGTAGTACCCCGTCCTGAGTCATCTAATGCCTATACCTATACCTGTCTTCCTGACAGATGGCTACAATCTAATATCATAATGTGATTACCAGTGATAAATAGTTAAGGGATTTTATCTGACCAATCAAAGAGCTCATATAAAGAGCAGAGCACCATACTGAAGCCAGGAACTATAATATGAGAGTAAGAAGCCAATCAGACTCCTCATTAACAGATATTGTGGACAACATGACATGTGAGCATCCAGTAACACCCAATAAAAGTAGTGAGGATGAAACTGCCAACTTCTACCAAGTAACCCACACCAAGGTCACCCAATCAAGAGCCCAGTTCCAAACCACAGTTACTTCAGTCAAGGTATGTCAATGATCCTGAATGGATTAGACAAAAAGTTGTCCATCTAGGGATTAAGCAATGGAACAATTGCGCGGTTGCGCTATTGTATCCTGATTCTACTAGTGATAAAGACGTTTAAAACGCCCCTAAAACAGGTGTTCAATTTGCCTTTCAAACCTGCACAAGGCATGGGCTTCACTTCCAGGATTATAAATAGAACAACAAAGTTATTTATATCTACCTCCTTAAGGAAAGCCACAAGGAAGCAGTTGTTCTCTTATGCAGGACTTTTAGCTGTATCAGTCCACTCTCCTCCATTTGGGAAGTTCTTCTGTCTGTGCCTCCCTGCCTCTGGTGGCAATTCCCCAGCCTCACACTAAATAAGTGCAATACTATCTAAATAAATACCAGTTCTGTCTATACATCTTATTATTCTTCTGTCCTTCATAGGCTGCCACTATACCATCAACAGGTATAGTATTAAGAATTAGGTCACTGACTAACTATTTGTAGAAACTAGCAACCCTTTGCTGTAACTTTTACGGCATTGGCACTCATGTCTTACAACACCAACAGCCCCCACCCCCACGGTCTTTTCAATGAGGAGGGAGGAATGCCCCTGGCCCAGTCTCCTGCCACTGTTTCTCCTTACCATCAGGCACCAGTCTTTACTGCTGCTAATGCCCATGCTGGGGAAAGAGCAGGCGCTCCCTATGGACTTCCCAACCTAAGTCAATTCATGCCAGAACATCAATGCCCCCAAGCTATTGTTTTTGGTCAACCACTGCTCCTACAAGCCCCTTCCCCCTTGGAGATGGATTCCAACTTTTCACCTTCTGAGGACGCCATCTGTAATGCCATACATGCCATGGATGCTGGTGCTGCTGGCAATGGTTCTTGCTCTGAACACCTGGCCATTCAGCAGCCTTCTGCTGAAAACGCCTTGGGTTGCTTTCAGAATCTCTCCCAGTTCAACCCTGACCAGCTCCGCTGTGACCTCTGTACTGTTGAACATATCAAGGACTACCTACACCAATTCATCCATCCTGCCGTATGCCACAACCAAATGCACTTGGGCCGCATCCAAAGCCTAGTGCATGACCAGGGAATACTGGTATCTAACCAACAGACGTTCCTCCAGGTTCTGTACTCTGAGCTTGGCAATACTTTCACCACTGTCAATCAGTATCTTGCCAAAGTCACCACCGTCCAGAACCCCATGCTCTACTGGGTTGATGCCATCAAAGCGGGTATAGCTAAGCTAGTTCCAGTGCATGTGGTACAGACCCTCACCCATCAGGGTGTAGACGCCAAGGGATTAGTGTGGTTAAAAACCACGTGCTGGAGACTGGCCCCATGGTTTGAAGCCTGACTCATGAGGTAAAAGTCTTAGCCCGCCGCCTTGTCACCATCCCCTTGTTCACCCCCACTTCTGCTGCCACTGACAACTCCCCTTCCAGCGCCTTTCTTGGTCAAGACATCCTTGAGCTCTTTGATCACTACAAGAAGATGCAGACAGAATTGGTCCAGCAGAGTGTCAATATTGCCTTCCTGTTTGATGGCTACCACACTGTGTCAGAACTTCAGGATTGTCTCAAACTTTGCCAAATTGCATGACAGAGCCAACAGCCAGACCCAAGTCAGGAAGGACAAGGAAGTAATGGCCTTGCTCCAAGCTGAGCTTGCCACCCACAAAAAGCGCATCACCTCTCTGGAAGATGAATTAGATATCACCCGTCAGGAGAACAAGGTCTAACAAGATGAGCTGGATGAGCAACAACTTCTCCTGGACGCCTTCCAGAGCCAATTGGATAGGATGGGCAGTAAGATTATGGCCATCAACTTACAGGCTATGTTCATCAACTCCAAGAGTCACCACAGTCCACTGAGGTCCTCTAGTCCTGAGCTCTATTATAGCTACAAAAGCAATGAGGACCACACTTGGTTGGCTCCTAACGCTGTACAAGTATTAGAGCCAGTACTGGAGTCTGAGGATGACGTCCTGGCCACCCCTGAAGCTTTTGGAGCTGCTCAAAACAGAGAAGGTGAACAAAAATCCCAGTGAGAGGAAAATTGTTGCCACACCTCTGAGGCTAGGTTTGCTGCCTCCACTCTCAGCCGTTCCCATCTCACCTGCTCTCCAGTGAGGATCACACCTGCTCCCCTCCAACATGGCTCCAACAACTTCAAGCCTGTCAATCTACCCAAGTTTGACCGCAAGAGCAATATGGCCATGTTCTTACGTCTGTACTAGAACTCCATGTATGGCGCAGACAATGCCATGAGGGACTCCACAATCATCAACTGTCTGGATTCTGAGACTCAAACCATTATTTTGCCATGTCTCCCTGAGAATGGCTGGACTTTTGCCAACGTCTCCAGAGCCTTGACAGAAGAATTTGGTAGCCAAGAAGCACTCCTCAGTTGTAAGATGGACTTTGCCAACACCAAGTTAAAGGTGGGGGAAACCCTAGAAGACTTCACTTCTAGGTTCTACCTTGAAGATCAAACTCTGTTGTCTATGAGTGCAGTGCAGTTTATTGATGTGCAGTCAGCACTCCTTAATGCTGTACGTGTCAACCAGGAACTATCTCTGGCCCTTAAGTCAGGAATTTACAACGCTTGCACCGTACCAGATCTGATCCGCCTCCTACACACCTACAAGGAGGAGTTCAAAGTCCCTCTTCCTGAAGGCCGCCCTTGCCAGCAATCTGAGCATAGACCCCATGTGGCTGTCAAGATGCCCAAGCCTTCTGACAAGGTTGGGCCTGCTCCAGTCAACAATGGCCCCCGTACTTGCTTCAAATGTGGTATGGCTGGTCACTTCTCCTGGGAATGTAGGAATCCACGCCAAAAGATCCATCATGTAGGCATGGAGGACACTGAGGAGGACTACTCCAAGGACACTGATATTGAGGAGGACAATGAGGACCAGTCAAAAAACTACTAAGCAGCCAGGACAAGGAGAAATCCTTGGCTGCCTTTGTAATTTTGACACCCTCATCTCCCCCCATACCACTGCCCCCTGAAAAACCAGATCAGAGGCCTGCTGCCTTGCCATCCTCTGGGACCAACCCTAAGGATGAATGCTCTCTGATTGACTTCAACTCCAAACCAATACATGAGGATGTGGAGTCTGACAGAGTTCAAGAGGACCTCCTCCATTGAGTCCTCACTGTTAACACGCAAACTCATCAGACTACTCTTTGCCCTGAGGTGGTTATCCCCCAAATAGCTCAGAGAACAGTATCCTTACCCTATGCTGAACAACTGGCTCAACCAGGTGTTGAAGTCACTCATGAGGAGGACAGTGCTGAACAACTGGCCAAGCTGCTCCGCACAGTAAACATCTCAGCACTGCTAGAATCCCTCAAGGAAGTAAGCCCAGCTGTGGGAGCTGCCATGGCTACCTTCCTGGAGAATTTCAAAGGACTAAGCGTACACCAGGTCTCAAAGATTGTGGAGATCAGAGAGGACCGCCAGGATTGCACCTATATCAACCTGATAGTAAAAAAGACTCATGTCCGGGCCATACTGGTGCCCCTGGAAACATTATATCCTCTTGGCTGATTAAGAAACTTAAGCTGGCACCAGACTTGGCCTACCATGAAGAGTTTGGTACTGCTGGGCCACTGATCACTAGAGCAAAAGGAGCCTACTCTTCTCTCCCTCTTTGCTTTGGGAAGCTAATGGTCACTGCTCCTGCTATAGTTCTAGAAAACAATAGCTATGACATTCTTATTGGGACTAGCTTCATAGTTAAGTATGGCACTGTGACTAACCATGGAGACCATAAATTTGGAATATTGGGCCATTCCATACCCATGTTCTATCATGGTGATTGCCCGCCTGACCTGCCCTTACAACGTCTGCACTACATCAATCTAGAGTACGCCAACAGAGAGCTTCCAGTTGCTTATACACTGCATAGTAAGAAGGTCAAGGTGCTACATCTCTCAATTGGGGAAGCCAAGGGTATCCCAGTCTACGCCTCCTGTAATGTGACTATCCCACCTGGCACCCAGGTGATCCACAATACAGGCCTCTTGCTGGCTCTACCAGCTGGCACTCATGGAGAAATCTTTGGCATCCCTAATGCCTCCAGACTACAGCCATGAGTTGCACCAGGCATCCTCATGCCAAGTGAGAAGGAGGTACTCATACTCTTGGCCAACATGAGTTGTGAAGCTATGGTTGTCTCCAAACACCAACTTCTGGCTTATATACAACTGGAAGAGCATGACAACCTGCAGGAGACTGCCCCCTTTGCAGACTTCTCTGAGTTGGGTCTATCCTGTGAGCAATCACTGGTGCTATTGGTCATAAGCCACAACTCTCTATCCAGCCTCTCTGAAGAGCAGAAGGATCAAGCTATGGATCTCTTTGCCCAGTATAAAGATGTGTTTGCCAAGGATGGTTATGACCTGGGCAAGGCTGCAGATGTTGCTCATCATATTGACACCCAAGGCAGTCCACCTATCTGCTCCAGACCTATACAGTGCAGTCAAGCCAATCATGTTGTGGCTAACAAAGAGCTTCAGAAGCTATTGGGATCTGGCTTACTGGTCCCCAGTAAAAGCCCTTGGGCTTCCCCTCTCCTGATTGTCAAAAAGAAGGATGGCAGCAACTGTGTGATGATTAACTACCGTCAACTGAATGCTGTTACCAAGAAGGATTTATATCCCCTCCCTCATATTGACAATACCTTGGACCAACTGGGTGGCACCAAGTTCTTCAGCGCCATGGACCTTATCAGTGGGTACTGGCAGATTGACCTACCCCCTGCTGATCAAGAAAAATGTGCAATCATCACTGACCAAGGGCTATTTCAACCCACAAGGATGCCTCAAGGTCTGTCCAATGCCCCAGCTACCTTTCAACGGGCTATGGATGCAGTGATGGGCAACCTCAAACTCACCAGTGTCTTGGTCTACCTGGATGACATTAATGTATTCTCCCAAACCTTTAATGATCACCTACGACACTTGGAGGAAGTCTTCCAGAGGTTAATTGTAGCTAATCTCAAGCTCAAGCCACGCAAGTGCAACTCCTCAAGGAGCACCTTGAGTTCCTGGGGTTCATCATTAGTCAAGATGGACTCCGCCCTGTACCTCTGAAGGTGGAAGCCATTGAGCAAATGCAGATCCCGGCCAATAAGCAGGACATGCAGGTCTTCCTGGGGATGATTGGGTACTACTGCTGCTTCATCCCCAACTTTGCATCCCTGGGTGACCCCCCTTTTTCAGCTTCTCCAAGCTGATAAGAAATTCTTCTGGAGCCCAGCGTGTCAATCTGCCTTCAATGCTCTCAAAGGAACACTGACTGCAGCCCCTGTGCTGGCCTACCCTGACTTTGCCAAGCCGTTTGTGGTTCATACAGATGCTAGTCTGACGGCAATTGGGGGTGTTCTCTTCCAACTGGACTCCGACAGACTTGAACACCCTGTTGGATACTGCTAACGTACGCTTAATGTTCATGAGAGGAACTACACTGTCACCAAAAGAGAGTGTCTGGCTGTGATATACTCCTACCAACAGTTCAGAGTCTATCTCCATGGGGTACATTTCACGGTTGTAACAGACCATGCCTCCTTGCAATGGCTGAAGACCCTCAAGGATCCCAAAAGACGTCTGGCGCGTTGGACCATTAAACTCCAGGCTTATGACTATGAGATTATTCATTGAGATGGGGCAGCCCACCAGAATGCTGACTGTCTCTCCCGCCTTACCACTTTTGCCTTAGTATCCCCCATGGCTGACATTTTCTATGACAAGCTTATGGAGGATCCTTCTTTATAGGGAGAGGAGCCAGTAAAGATACAGAGGGCTCTCAAGAAGTTAGATGTTAATATCAAGGTCTCTAAGGGACAACTCCTGAAGCTTTGTGGAGACTCTTGGCTACCCTACATACACCCATCCCTACGCATGGACTCAGTGGTGGCCGCTCACAAGACTACTGGCCATGGTGGCATACATAAGACATTAGCTCTGTTACAGCAGCACTGCTTCTGGGAAGGAATGCACACTGACGTAGTAGATACTCTAGCCAACTGTCATGACTGCAACATTGAGAGGCCTAAGGTTGCCAAGTTTCAACACAGACTTGTACGCCCTGGGTTTGCCTTCCACACTGTAGCCATTGACGTAGTGGGCCCCCTGCCAGCTACCAACAGCCACAACAAGTTCATCATTGTGGCGGTTGACCATCTAACTAAATGGGTAGAGGCCAAGGCAATTCCCAACCAATCTGCACTGGTGACAGCCACGTTTATCCTGGAGAATATCATATACAAACATGGTTGCCCCCAGATCCTGCTGACAGACAATGGTACCAAATTCACCAGTTATATCATCCCCTGCCTCAACCAACTGATGGGAATTTGTGGGACACTATCCACTCCTTATCACCCACAGACAAATGGCATGGTAGAGCGCACTAATGGGAGCCTGGTCCAGATACTCTAGAAGCTCAGTCATCAACATGAGACTGAATGAGATATCTTCCTGCCTGTGGCTACCTTTTTATACAACATTGGGCACCATTGGGCCACTGGCAAGCCGCCCTTCCAACTTCTTTACAGCTGGCAACCAGGAATTCCCCTTTACTACATTCCTTGGTAAATCCTAGCCTGGCTGTGTCCCCAGAGGCGTACCTCAACAAGCTGGTTAAAACTCTTATTCACTTACAAGCAGAGGCCTAAACTGTAAACTTAAACCATAAGTTGCAGGACCTAGAACAAGCTGCATTCAATTTCCCGCCTTACCCACTTACCTGGTAGGAGACTCAGTCTACTTCTTCAGCAATAGAGGGTACGGCAGCAAATCCAAACTTGCCTCCCTTTGGCAAGGTCCAGTTCAAGTTATCCAGAAGACTGGCCCCAACTCCTACATCCTTAAGGAGCCCCATTCTGGGCAATTGATCACTGGAGTACATGCTCAGTATATGCATGCTGCTCCTAGTGACCAAGAGTAAGCCCCAATGAGGACAATAACCCAAAAAAATAAAAGCCTAATTAAAAAATTCCATGGGTTGTTGTCCTGTTTGCAATAGTGTTGCACCAAAGTATGAGGAATAAGAATAAAAGAACAAGGTGTTTATTGGAGACTGACAAGACTATTCCAGTACCACACCAACTGTTCTACCAACTGAATGACAGCCAAGAAACACAACTGGTTGCCTAAAGATCCACAAAGCTGATGACCAAGGATTGGGCAACAAACCCCCACCAAGCAAGACATTCAATTGACCCCAATGTCCACAGGAAAGGCAACCTCCAAGAAGATACAGTCCCACAGAAGACTCTTGCAAAGGGCATACTCTACTGGGACCTGACCACCCACCCTGTAGAATAAGGATAAGGCCCACTCAAGGAAGACCCCCATGTTCTCCTCCCGCTTGCTATCACAGCAGTTGGTTCCTCAAAGAACAAGGTTGCCAGCCATCACCATCGGCATCAGATGAGCAGTCCCCTCCACTGTGTATGACTTCAACACTTCCTGGAAGGCTTGCCAAAGACGTTGCTCAAAGTTGTCAGAGGTTTTCCAACTGACTGGTTGAGCCTCAGTAACCCCAGGTGTTGCCCAAGCGCAAAGGACTGCCTTCACTATGTTGGATACCGTCCCCTGTTGCAATACTGAAAGGCCTTGAACCTCAAATTGGAATTCCTTCAGCTGAGCCTCCAAGTATTCTTCTGCTGCTTGCATGGAGAACTGCCAATGGATACTGTTACCCTTTTACAACCCAGTTCCTGTCACCTCTCTGGGCTCACCCAAAGCTAGGAACAGCGCAGAAAACAATGGGTCTGTCCCCCCTAAGGCCAGCTGAGGCACCAGTAGCTGATCTAAGTGAACCCCCAAGTCCAGGTAGCTGCTGTCCACATCATGCAAGATTACCTGCTTCTCTGCTGCCTTCATTACCTCCACTGGCCTGGTATACTTGCGCCTCTTTGGAATTACCACTTGCACCTTCTTCAAGACTCTTCTTGTGACTCTTCTAGAGGGACTGTTCACCATAGCCGTCACCTTGAGATGCCAGCCATTTTTAAACCTGTTGTCTAATCCAGTGGAGGGAAATGTTGCAGATCCTGAATGGATTAGACAAAAAGTCGTCCATCTAGGGATTAAGCAATAGAACAATTGCGCAGTTGCGCTATTGCATCCTGATTCTACTAGTGATAAAGATGTTTAAAATGCCCCTAAAACAGGTGTTTGATTTGCCTTTCAAACGCGCACAAGGCACAGGCTTCACTTCTGGGATTATAAATAGAACAACAGAGTTATTTATATCTACCTCCTTAAGGAAAGCCGCAAGGAAGCGGTTGTTCTCTCACACAGGACTTTTAGCTGTGTCAATCCACTCTCCTCCATTTGGGAAGTTCTTCTGTCTGTGCCTTCCTGCCTCTGGTGGCTATTCCCCCGCCTCACACTATATAAGTGCAATACTATCTAAATAAATACCAGTTTTGTCTATACACCTTATTATTCTTCTGTCCTTCATAGGCTACCACTATACCATCGACAGGTATAGTATTAAGAATTAGGTCACTGACTAACTATTTGTAGAAACTAGCAACCCTTTGCTGTAACTTTTACGATAAGGTCAAAACCCAAGTCAGTGAGCTAATGACCAGGGTAACCTTCCAAGCCTTAGCTATCACTCTTGCAGGCTGCATCTTGCTGAAGCCTGCAAGAAGTTCTCACCCCCATCCTTCCAAACCCACCAGAGAGTGATAAGTCCTGATTTCAACCCCAACTCCCAGCTTACTATATAAGCTCTCCTGTCAGGCCCAAAATGAACCTGACAAGGAACTAAATAGCATCAGGTCAAATGAATTCAATCTGTGTGATTGCACAATTGGGTTAGAGAATAAGGTTTCAGTAATTCACACCTCAATTCTCCAAATTTCAAATCAATGCCCTGTTTAAGGTCTGAAGGCTTGGGGTAAATTATTGTAAACTAAAGCCTTTAAACCAAGAATGTTTATATTTATCAAATATAGAAAGGTGGGCAAGGTTTGCAACAATAACTGGACAAGGGCTCCTAAAAGCTTATAGGAAGTAAATTAGGGGCAACAGCAATTAATTAATATTAAGAAAACAAAGTAAAGACCAGTCTTAATGACTGACAATTTAGTTGAAAAGTCAATTTCTAAGTCTGGAAAGTGATCACCACTAGCTGGTGGATCAAAAATATCAACAATCAAAGTGTGAGTGTAATAATCAGTTGCAGTAGGTACCACTTGCAGGATTTAGGGCAGCAGGTTAGTGAACTGGAACCCAGTCAAGGCAGTAACAATAGGATGCATAGTCATTAGCCAGCAGAAAACCTTTGCATGCACTTTGTATCTCCCAAAGCTCCCGGTAAAGTAGGCTAAGATGTAGTACATGGACGTGTACATCACAATAGATAGTGTAGAATGTGGAGACATCAAGGGAGGCCAGGGTCCAGTCTGAGATGAGTTCAGTTGACCAGGGTTGTAGTGGGGATCATGACCTAGTTCATCAGGGGAGGGTCCAAAGAACTCTTAACCTTGTTGATAGCCTCCAATCCCAAGGCAAGCTGTGAGCACAGCTGTGAAGATGAGATGGTTCATCTCCCTTGGATTGAAGGGTTGGCAGGGGCTGATTGGTAGTTTAGCTTTTAGTTGTAAGTTGAATTTCACTTTATTGAGGGTATTAATCTCAATAATAGCACAAGCTATTACTGAGAGGAGATCCTTTATTTATAGTGTTCCCCCACTTGCAAAACTTTGCAAGTGGGAGTAAAAGCAAGGGACTGGGGATCCCAGAAGTTTGGCCAATGGAATTGGGAATTAGTGTTTGAAGGGATGGTCAAACCCTTGTTCCTGGGCAATCTGCTGGGGTTTTAGACAATTCTGCTTGGAGCCAATGATTTTCTCTGGGCATGTGGTCAGGTGGTGGTTACAACTCTTGGGACTTCCCAAATCTATTTTTAGGTTAGGAAGTTCAGTTTGGCTGGGGTCTAGGCTTAGGTAAGTGCTGTGGTCCTCCAAATCCCATTGGTTGGGGGTCCTATTATTTTTAACTTTTGAAACCAGATTTCCCCTTTCTTCTGAAGGTTCAAAATTGGGATTGGTTCTTGAATTTTGAGTTTCTCCTTCTTCCTTAGGGCAGGAATTATTCCTAATATTTTCCCTTTTCATCAGGGACTTTTCTGATTGGTTGTCAGGCATGGTGGCTCCTGATTGGCTGGGGAATGGGGCCTGGGGCCTTGGTGGGTGGCTGGCCGTTGGCTGGGACCCAGGGAGCAAGCAGGTGGCCTGGGGGCTGGCGGCAGGCCCTCTGGGGATAGGGTGGGCAAGCAGGTGGCTGGCTGGGCCGCAGGGGCTTGGTGGACAAGCAGGGGGTTGGCAGAGGGCTCACTGGCAGCTGGCTGGGTGCAGGGAGGCTGGCAGAGGGTACTGGCAGGTGGGGCAGGCGTCTGTGCGGTGGCAGCGGGTGCCTGCCTGGATGATAAATTATTCCGGTTTTTACAAAAATCTGTTTTTCCCAATGTGAGATTAGGCTGATTGATCACAAATGATCAGGCTAATCATTGTACACAGATCTTAACCAGTTACATGCAGTATTATCACTTGGCTATCATTTAATCAAATGTAGTAATTATACACTGTATAATCACCAATATATTATAATAGATATGGCAGTTAGAAGCTGTGTAATTGTTAGTTTATTATAATAGATGTTGCAATTATACACCATATTATCACTGATCATCATTTCAATGTGTACTGATTATACACCATATAATCAATAGTATATTATAATTGATGTAACAATTATACGCCGTATAAACGTTAGCCAACATAGTGATCATTATTGATTACACGGCGTGAAATCACAAAATCATCAACTGTATATTGCCCATACCATCCATCTGGACGTTGTATCAACCCAGCCTTACCCAGCCTGATGATGTTTATGGACATATCAAACAAGTGATGCACAAAGGTCATGGAAATGCCAAGTTTGGATCAGCATTACACGGCATATAATCGAGCTTCTTATCGGTTTGGATCAGCATTACACAGCAGATAATCCATGGGTTGATACTGGATAAAGTCTGCTATTATACGGTGTATAATTCCCAATTCAACCTTTTGCATTAATAAGCAGAATACTCACCATCCAGAAAAGGATCACTGATTAAGCCCTACAAATGGAATACCAAAATTCCACCTTCCAATGCTGGAAGACAGATTAAGGACTATTTATAAGTGTCAACTAAATACAGTGTAGTTTCTCAGTGCAATAATAGACGTGTAAGATACAGCCAATCAATAAATGACAGTAGGCTAGCTCAAGAAGAGCGTAGGCTGTAGATAAAGTGCCATGTACACCTACAAAGGCCAGTAGCAACACACATGCAAAAGACAGCCAATCAGGATAGGCACAGCTAGCAAAGATGGACCTATTGCAAAGGTAGCCACTGAGAACTGTCTGAAAGGGCAAGAACAAGGGTTGTTGCAGTATATATTAATACAGACGCCTGAAAGGATAACAACAAGTTCTTAGTTACACCTGGATAGATTGCAGCTGCTGGCTAGATTGTACTCCAGTTTCAATAAACATAATTATCTTCAAAGTTCTATTCTATTGTAGTCTGTAGTGCTCTTGCATAGGATTAGGTAGAGTACATTGGCAAGGCTAACATATATGTAGCTTTGAACATACCAGCAATAACACAAGTTGCTCAACATTGGTGCACACTCAAAATTGAGCCTCTGCCAATGCCACAGGAAACTACCCCCGCCTGCCAAAGATTGTCCTTGGCCCCGCCTCTGCCCAGCTTTATTGACAAGCATGGGTACAAAATAGAATCCTCAGACAGTGAGAGTGCTCCTGTCTTTTCCGTGAGCCACCCTGTGGTTGTTCACCCTCCTGCAACCATCCCTTTGGTTGTGGCCCCATTGCCCTCTGTCCCTGAGGGCCCTGCTTTGGTTGGTTCATACAATTGCACGCAGATTGTTGAGCTGGCTGAGACTTTACTTTGTGGATTTCGCCTCTGTCCCTCTGATTGCTCTGACTAGAATCTGAGCATATTCTTCCACTACTGTGACCAGTAAACTCGCTGGCAACTTTAATGGCTCTACCGTAACACATCATTCCAAGTTCTCCAGGAGCGCCTTGCTGGTGGAGATAACACTGTGGAGTACCTTGCTGGATTTGTCCAGCCCTCTGTGAAACAACTCCAGCTAGTTGCTGTCCACCATAATCTTGAGCTTTTTTCCCTGGGCGACACCCTCCTCTCCTGTTGCCGCAACTGGGCTGAGCAATGGGCCATGGCTAACGCCTCCTTTTTGGAGATGCGTGCCATGGTCCTGGCTAATCAGTCCATGGGGGGGGAATGCACATGCACGTATTGATGAACTGATTGACATATTAAACACAAAGTTTAGGGTCATGGTCCATGAAGCAATGGATGCACATGGAGCTTCTCTGACATGGCTGTAGGAGGTCAACAAGTTCTATGCTGAGTCAGACAAATTCAGCGTGAGAATGGTGGACAACATAACCACCATGGATCAGAACGTTATTGCCCTGGACAAAGAAGTAGAGCAGCTTGCCTCACAGCTCCACCAGTTTGAAAAATACGTTCTGGACAACTTCCAGAGACTAGAAGCAAAATTCAATAGCCAAGTGAAGGTATCCTGCTCATCTACGCCAAAGCCGCTACCTTGCCCTTACAGTGCAAAGATTTCAACACTAGAGATCAGAATAGCAACCTTGGAGAGCACAATCAATGGATACAAAGAAGAGTTTGCCAGAGCGCATGAGACCATCATGGCTCTGCAAACAGAGCAGCTGACCCTGAGAGACGCTGTGTCACGCCTTTCTAAAACTACCGCAAGCGTAAAGTCTGAGCTCTTCCAAAAAAGCCGGCAGATGGACAACAACAATGTCCACAACTGCCGAGCTAGAATGGAAGCTCAGATCCAGCTACTGTAAACAAAAGGCTGCAAATGTGTCTCAAGCAGCTGGCAAACATCATCCTCAATGTGTACATAGCACTATGAAGACGCCACTGACACCTCTGAGGAGGAAGGGGAACAGCCAAACAGGGGAATTCCCAAGGTATTCACAACCCTTCCCTCTAGAGAGCCCTTCACGCCAAAGACCACGCCTAGGGCTAGGCGTAGATATACAGCGGATAAGCAGTCAACTGCCTCCCCCTGCCAGCCCACCGAGCCTACAACAGTGAACAAACAATTCAAACCTCTGAACCTCCCAAAATTTGATAAACAAGGGAACATAAATTCCTTCCTGAGACTCTTTGAGATGGCAATGAGGGGCGCTAGCAACCACCAAAAGGCAACCACACTCATCACCACATTAGATGCAATCAGCGTCAACTTAGTAATGTCACACCTACCTGCAACTGACTGGACGTACCAAGAGGCTAGACAGGCTGTGCTGGAGGAGTTTAGTGGAGAGGATATCCTCTTCATCAGGAAGTCTGAGTTTGGCACCATAAAGTTTGCTCCAGGAAAAACTCTGCAGGAATTTGCGGAACAATTCTACCATGATGCGCTGGTGCTCCTTGGCTCCAGTACAGTCTCCACCTTTGATATCTGCGCTGCAATGAAGCAGGCCACTCACCCGTACAAAGAGCTTCATAGAGCAATGCCCCCTGCCTACGCCAAAAGCAAGGACATGTCAGAAATTGTGGACTGCATCCGTAGTCATGCCAAAACGTTTGGTCCTCCCAACTGACCCAAGTCCAAGAAGCCTAAGCTAACCTACAAGAAACCACGGTTCCAGAAAGAGGACTCTGCTAAGTCCTCTGCACACCTCCTGACGTGAAGGGTCCTTACTGCATTGCCTGTAACACAGCAGGACACTGGAAATCAAAGTGTCCAACCAACTCCAAGAAGGTGCATGTGGTATAATCCCATTCCGCTAGCACAACCAAGGGAAAAGCCAAGGCAGAGTAGAAGAGGGAAATTCTACCTCTGCCAAATCCCTCAACATTCCCATTGAACCTGGCCCCAAAGATCACTGTCCCAATGAGCTACACAAAGACACAATCCATATGGTTGTAGTCAACAACCTGTATACAGTGACTATCCAATCCCAAAGCAAAGTCAAGTAAGAAGAGGCCGCCCTGGCTGAAGTCTTGAAGCTGTATGCAGCCCAGTTACAGGATGCCAGGGAAAATTGTTGCTCACCATGCTCCAACAACACCCCAAACTTAAAGTCAATCCAAGTAGCTTTCCCCCTGAAGGAACTTAAGTCTGCATACCCTAATGTCTGCAAAAGTTTGCTCTGCACCTTGGACAGCAATGAGGAGAATGGTATACACACATTAAAAAGCCTCAATGACTCTTATATTGATTGTACCTACATTGACATATTGGTTAACAAACATCACATTCAAGCCATAGTGGATAGTGGTGCTCCATTTAATATCATTTCCACTAAGATGGTGAAGAAATTGGTTATAGCCCCAGATGTGGACTATAGATCACCCTTCAGTACAGCTGGCAAGGAACCCACATACTCCGTGGGAGCATACAGTGCATTACCTATGCAATTTGGCTTCATTGCGGTGTCTGCCCCTGCAGTTGTTTTGCCAAACAATATCTACAATTTCCTCATAGGCACCTCCTTCCTGGTGAAATATGGTGCCATGACACATTGGGGTCTCGCCACCTTCAAAATCCTTGGTCAGACCTTACCCTTGTTCTTCAGTAAGGAAGGTCAAGACACCGCTCTCAGGCCCTGCAAATTTGTCAATCTGGCTTATGCCAACAGAATTGTCCCCATAGAATACAAACTTGCCGGAAAACACAGGCGTAAACCTCCTACACAGATCCTGGAACATAAGGGTATTCTGCTGAGGACAAGGTCTGCCTTTTCCCTGGAGCCTGGTCACCAGAAGATTGCAGATACTGGGTTGTCTGTGGTTATCCCTGAAGGGCTATATGCGGAGGTCATTGAACCCTGGGGCCGCTCTCGCTTTGAGCCGTGCATTGCGCCGGGCATTGTCACCACAGGCCATCAGGAGATACACATTCTCTTGGCCAAGCTCACAAAGAAGACACTTTCTATCAAGAAAGACCAAGTGGTAGGCTTCTTACACTTCTACCCTACGGAGGAACTATCCAAGGTTAAGGGATTTAGTACATTCAAGGAAATGGGTATACCGGACAAACCTGGACCAGCAGTCCATATGACTACCCCCTTAGCTGATTTTTCCTCCCTTGGTCCTGAGGAGCAAGCTCAGGCATCTTTGCTGTTCAAAAAGTACTGCTCAATATTTGCAGAAAGCAACCATGATCTGGATTGTGCTGAAGAAGTAACTCATCACATTGACACAGGAACCACTCCTCCAATCTACATGCACCCCATACGGCAATTGAAGGCAAACAAAGAAGTTATCTCAGAAGAAGTCAGAAAACTGCTGAAACAAGGCATGTTGGTCCCATCCAAAAGTCCTTGGGCATCTCCTATCCTGATTGTCAAGAAGAAAGATGGCTCTAACCAAGTTATCATTGACTATTGACTGCTCAACAAGGTCACCAAAAAGGACTCCTACCCCTTACCTCGCATAGATGACACATTAGACCGCCTC
The DNA here is from genome assembly GCA_014839935.2 of Entomophthora muscae. Taxonomy (NCBI): domain Eukaryota; kingdom Fungi; phylum Entomophthoromycota; class Entomophthoromycetes; order Entomophthorales; family Entomophthoraceae; genus Entomophthora; species Entomophthora muscae. The sequence goes on from QTSX02002262.1 coordinate 24,246, forward strand.
AGGAGTGCCAAGTACTTCTCCGTCATGGACCTCATATTGGGCTACTGGCAGATTAAACTACCCCCCAAAGAACAAGAAAAATGCGCCATTATAACCTCACAAGGACTATTCCAACCAACAAGGATGCTGCAAGGGTTGTGCAATGCTCCTGCAACCTTTTAGCGTGCAATGGACACCATCCTTGGTGACCTTAAAATCTCCTGTGTCCTAGTATACTTGGACATCATAAATGTTTTTTCCAAGACCTTCACTGAGCATTTAGCTCACTTGGAAGAGGTTCTAAAGAGGCTAGCAGCCGCCAATCTTAAGATAAAGCCACACAAATGCCAGTTCTTCAGGGACCAGTTGGAATACCTGGGCTTTGTTATAGATAGCCATGGACTGCGTCCCCAACCCGCAAAAACCAAAGCCATATCTAAGATGAAGCAACCCAAGTCAAAACATGACATACAAGTATTCTTAGGTATGGTTGGTTATTATTGACGTTTCATCCCCCGCTTAGCAGCAATTGGAGAACCTTGCTTCCACTTGCTGAAATCAGGAGTTGACTTTGTGTGGAGTAAACAATGCCAAGGAGCCTTTGACAAGTTACAATTGGCCTTTTCAAGCGGCCCTGTTCTGATGTACCCAGACTTTGACACACCATTTGTGACCCATACCAACGCCTCACTTACTGCAGTTGGGGCTGTACTATCCCAACTTGATGACAAGGGACTGGAACACCCTGTAGCTTATGCCAGTAGGACACTAAATGTCCACAAACGCAACTATACGGTGACAAAGCGCAAATGCCTGGCAGTCATCTATGCATGCAAACAATTTTGGGTCTACATCCATGGCGTACAGTTCACAGTAGTCACAGACTACACATCCCTAGCTTGGCTCCAGAGCCTCAAGGAACCAGAAGGCCGACTTTCTTGATGGGCGTCAAAACTACAGGCCTTGGACTATGAGATCCTTCATTGCCCTGGCAGCAAGCACCAGAACACAGACTGCCTTTCCCGCTTACCCACCATGGCCCTGGTGAGCCCATTAGCGGATCAGCTGTACCAGAAAATGATGACTGGGAAGTTTAGCAACAAGCCCAAGAAAGTACAGCATATCCTACAGGACCATTGGAAGGATACAGCACTACACAATGGGGTGCTGTACAAGCTAGTGGATGGTAAGGAACACATATTCCCTCCTCCCTCCAAAAGGACTAGCATTGTTACGGCCACTCATAAGGCAACAGGCCATGGTGCCTTTTGGAAGACCAAAGAGATCCTGTCTCACACCTACTTCTGGGAGGCAATGAATTTCAACATTCAGGAGACAATCAACTGCTGTATTGAGTGCCAAGGGAATAAGCCACTACAAAAAAGCACAACTTACCAAATGGTGCAACCCCATTTTGCCTGGCATACTGTGTCAATGGACATAGTGGGACCACTCCCACGTAGCAGCCCTAGCTTTTGTTATGTGATAGTGGCTATAGATCACCTAACTAAGTGGGTGGAAGCCCGGTCTCTAAGGAAAGTAGATGCCCTTTCCACTGCAAAATTTTTCTTGGATGCCATTATACTTTGCCATGGCTGCCCCCAGTTCCTACTCTCAGATAACAGGACCAATTTTACAGCCTCAGTAATATCAAGATTGAACAACCTCATGGGAGTCTGTGGAGTACTCTCCACTCCACATTACCCTAAAACCAATGGGATGGTGGAACATGTCAATGGTACCCTAACCCAGATCCTCCAGAAATTAGCTTCATCACGTACATCCTCTTGGGAAACATACTTAGAAGCAGCAGTGTTCACATACAACATTTTGTTGCATTCCACCACTGGTGCATCTCCTTTTCAACTGATGTATGGTCAACACCCTGCCATTCTGCCTGTCCTATACTCAGCCACAGGTAATCCTGGGCAACTTTCCTATGATCAGTACCTAGGACAACTGGACAACACCCTCATCAAATTGCAGGCATCTGCTTTTAGCAACACAGCTATCAAGACCCAAGCCAGATTTGAAAGGGACTCCACTAATAGAGCCCCATTACCCTCTTTTGAGGTAGGGGAGGGGGTTGCATAATGCAACACCAGAGGAGTGGGTAGATCCCACAAACTAGACAAACTATGGGTAGGTCCCTTTGAGATCATAGAGAAGACCTCACCTGACGCCTACATCATCAAGGATAAGGATAGTGGAGGCATATTCAATTGTGTGCACGAAAAGTTTCTTTGTCCATTCTGCACCCTAAAGGAAGGGCCTAATTAAACATTATCCAAACTTGTCATAAAAGAAAATAACATAAGTAATATTAGCACATCATATAATCCATAATAAGAAAAATATAAAAAGACATAAAAAAATAAAAGATATATAATATAAAAAAATATATAGAGTGCAATATATCAAAAAAGGACTTAGTCCTATGAATCTTTATTGGTGAGGGCCCTTCTCAGGCTCCTCAGGGACATTGTGGGTGGTAGTCTCCACATAGTCACCAAAGGCGTGGGTGGCCACCACCTGATATAAGACAACAACGTTCCGGAGCCACATATGCTGCGCCTTGGGAGAGAGCTGCTCCCAGCGCATAATGGGCACTGACAGGGCCAGCTCCCCATCTGCTAGGCGACCTAGGTCACACTCAATGGGGAAGCACACCCCCAACACCAGGCACTCCACTATAAACCCCTTGGAGGGGTAATTGGCCAGAAGACCCTGTTGGCGGCGCAGCACTTCACATCAGTAAAACTCCAGGATGGCCTGCATATGGGCCAAGGAACCTCAAGGAAGTAAAGGCTTTGGCACTAAGAAAAGATTCCCCAGAAAAGCCATATGAGGGAGATACTGGGAAGGATCCCCAGTCTCCAGCTTTTCCAAGGTTAAGTTGATGGCTGCCGCCAGCCAATTGTGCTGATTATCCGTACGCCAAAGACCCCACTGACAAGTAGAGTTGGGACTGGACCCCCAAGCATGGGACCAGACCCGCACCACCGCACAGTTGAAGTCAATCACCCACACGTACTTGGCATACAATGCCACATTGGAGCAAGGCGGCTCCACTAAGACCCCCTCCAGAGGTCAGGCCAGCTTGCAAAGAGACACGGAACAAACGGCAGGAGGGTGATACTGTTTGGAGTGACAAAGACAGGAGTGGACATCCACCCCCTGGCCACAAGACAGAAGAATAAAGAGGAACTCACTTAGAAGCTCATAGCCTTGAAACAGGCCATTCACCTCAAAGTCTATGTGATCAGGATTGTAGGTGAGGACCACGGAACCCAGCAAGGCCGGGTCAGGAGTATAAGGCACAGCAGGTGGGAGGGGAACAACGGCCCTGGCCCACCAGATCTGTGGGTCCACAGAGGTAGCCCGATTGGCACCCCCAGTTGCCAAAGGAGGACAACTCTCCTGTTTGACTTCTTGCTCCAGGATTGGACTGGGGGGCGCTGAAAGGGATTGGTCACCACAGTGGTGGCCAAGGACAACTCTGAGCAAGTATCATCCCTGTAAACACGTAAGGAACACCAACTGTAGAACTGGAGACGGTGTGCCTCCTTACTATGGCAATTGAACTCCTGACGATGCTCCTCCAACATGGTTGCCAGGAACTCCTGGTACTCCTCCTTGGTGCTGAGACAGGAAGATGCTGTTGGAAAAGCCATATGCCTGATTCTCTTCTTACCCTCCCTATTTATGGTCAAGAGGGGGGAAATGTGAGATTAGGCTGATTGACCACAAATGATCAGGCTAATCATTGCACGCAGATCTTAACCAATTACACGCCATATTATCACTTGGTTATCATTTAATCAAATGTAGTAATTATACACTGTATAATCACCAATATATTATAATAGATATGGCAGTTAGACGCTGTGTAATTGTTAGTTTATTATAATAGATGTTGCAATTATACACCGTATTATCACTGATCATCATTCCAATGTGTACTGATTGTACGCTGTATATTACTTGCTTTATTATAATTGATGTAACAATTATATGCCGTATAAATGTTAGCCAACATAGTGATCATCATTGATTACACAGCGTGAAATCACAAAATCATCAGCTGTATATCGCCCATACCATCCATCTGGACGTTGTATCAACCCAGCCTTACCCAGCCTGATTATGTTTATGAGTATATCAAACAAGTGATGCGCACAGGCCATGGAAATGCTGAGTTTGGGTCAGCATTACACGGCGGATAATCCACAGGTCAATACTGGATCAAGTCTGATATTATACGGCGTATAATTTCCAATTTGACCCATTGCATTAATAAGCAGAAGACTTGCCAGCCAGAAAAGGATAACTGATTAAGCCCTACAAATGGAATACCAAAATTCCACCTTCCAATGCTGGAAGACAGATTAAGGACTATTTATAAGCGTCAACTAAATGCAGCCTAGTTTCTCAGCGCAATAATAGGCATGTAAGATACAGCCAATCAATAAATGATAATAGGCTAGCTCAAGAAGAGCGTAGGCTGTAGCTGAAGTGCCATGTTCACCTGCAAAGACCAGTAGCAACACACATGCCAAGGACAGCCAATCAGGATAGGCGCAGCTAGCAAAGATAGACCTATTGCAAAGGTAGACACTGAGAACTGTCTGAAAGGACAAGGACAATTGTTGTTGCAGTATATATTGATACAGACAACTGAAAAGATAACAACAAGTTCTTAGTTACACCTGGATAGATTGCAGTTGCTGGCTAGATTATACTCCAGTTTCAATAAATATAATTATCTTCAAAGTTCTATTCTATTGTAGTCTGTAGTGCTCTTACATAGGATTAGGTAGAGTACATTGGCAAGGCTAACATTTATCTGTAGCTTTGAACATAACAGCAATAACACAAGTTGCTCAACACCCAATAATTGATTTTTCTTTTTCCCTGATAATGGGGGAGATTCTTTATCAAATTTTGCCCCCTTACTTGGGCATTCCATTATTTGTTTTCAGCATTTCTCTTCAGTTAGAATTTGGTTTATGTCAGGAATATTCCTGACAGTGAGTCCCACTATAAAAATTGTCTAACTGATGAAAAATTTAATCAAATGAAATAACATAACTGAGATGTGAAGATGTAAGAGTTAAAAAAAGAAAACACAAGCCAAAAAACCTAACAAGTACCTTTTTGGGATATAAGTCAAACAATATCAACTTAAGTTGAGATTGGATAGAACTCAGGCTTTTTATGGAAGCCTGGTTATTGAGGTGATGTTTGGGGAAATCACAGCTAACCAAAGGTAGTTAGGTAGTTTGGAAAGGTAAGAAGGGATAAAAAGCACTTGTATTTGGTGAACTAACCTTTAAGAGTTAAGCAAAATGTTAAGGGAAAGACAGGGAAAGGCAGCTTTGCTTTGGGAGTGGAGTTTAAGCAAAGGCAAGAGCAGGAAGACCGAAAAATTGAATCTGAAGCTGCTGGCGTAAGCCAAGGTAAAAGAAAAAGGTAAGAAGTTTGGACTGATTGAAATTAACCTTAGTGTAAAGGTTGCTGGTTCAAAAATTGTTCTGAGGCAAAAAGATAACATCAAAAGTAGAAACTAACTGTTAATATAGAATAAATTGAACGGTAGAAACCAGGAAATGGAAAGGAAAGTTTTTAGAAATGAATTATTGGTTTTAAAACCAAGGATAAGGATAAATTAAAAATTAATATTCCTTGAGAGAAATGCTAGCAGCAAATAACAAATAAAAGGAGAATCCTGATACCCTGGGGACGTCTGCACCTGGAGGCATCAACAGAAGCAGTGATTACCTATGAAAACGTTTCTAATTGGCCAAAACCCTCAGAAGTTGGGATTTTCTGCCCTCAAAGGCCCTCAAGAGGACTACAAGGTTTGGTCCAAGCACCAGGACCTAAGAATATCATGCTGCAACCCCTGGGCAACCAATCAGATGATGTCATTTCCAGGAAAACAGTGACATGTGACTAGTCAGTCAACCAGAATTTATTACCAAGCCAAAAGCCAACTATACAGCAGTATATAGCTGGGGAAGTTGGAAATTCCCTCCTTGTTGACATCACACAATAAACATCTGTTAGTTAATGTAATTGGAGCATTTGACCTTTGCTGGAGTTTATTACATTATTAAAAATCTCATACAGTTGATACTGTCAAATAGAGAGAACCTGCAAATCCAATGACAGCCTGGGAGACAGAGCAACTTATTGCTGTTTCTACCCAATCAACGTTTACCCCCTGTTCCTCTCCCCAGAGCACTGGACCAGGAGTTAGTTCCTGCTCTTGCGCTACTCTCTTCTCCTCAGGTGCCTCTCAGCTTCACTAACTTGCTCTTCCAAGCCAGCCCATGAGTGCTGCCACAGAAGAACTCCCCCTTGTTACCACTATCTCTTCCTACAACTACATCAAACTTGTGTTTGCCTACCTAACCATGTTGGGGCTTGCCAAGCAAGCAATTCCCCACATGAGACTATGGCGCCCTTGGGCCACTGCTGCAAACTATGTGATGAGGATGGCCCCCATAATCTAATGGGCCTTTCAGGGTAGAGTTTCCCTTTGACCAAAGGTTCTCCTGAAGGTTACCCAGACCATGACATCACCATTCTATTTCAAGAAGCTGCTCCAACAACCTCAGTTATTCCTCTTTCTGAATAAATAATTCTATAGTTTCAACTTGTTAGTGGAATAACCTGTTGTACTGGTATATGAAAAAGCCTACCCAGATACTGTGGGTACTCCTCCTAATCCAGATAAACCTTTTTTGGAGGTTAGCAGAAGGAATACCCAAACCGCCCCATGTCCACTGAACATGTAGAAGAGTCAATCTGGTATAGGTTTGGTCCTTGTTTCTCACACTATATCTATGTAGAAAAGGTATGCATTCCTCCCATTATACACCCTAATGCACCTTGATATGTGGTGAGATATATTGGGCTTTACTACATCTTACAAAAGTTTAACTCCATCTTGGCTGGTTTAGATTGTGGGGCCAAGCTATTAATATGATGATGGTGGGCCTTCCTGTCAGGGCTTCCTTGGAGAAGTTTAATCTAGAGGACTTCTTACACTCAATTGGGAAGAAATTCCCAAATTAGTAGATCTCTGACAGTTGGTGAGTGAGGCATCAGATTCCTCACCCCCAGTGGAGTAAGCTAGGATCTGCTCAGGGATGGGCTTGGGGGAAGCCTTCTTTGAGGATTCAGGCTTCTGCTTTGGGGTCTTGGGAGCCTTGGTGGGACACTTGGTGCCTTTGGGCTGTTTGGAAGCATTTTTTTCCTATAGATAACAAGTGAAAAGTTTTAAAATAAAGAAATGTATTTAAAAAACAAAACAACTATAAAACCATAACAAATCAACTTTAACCTTATGTGTCTTATTAGAAATGTATAAGTACAAACTGGGGTAAAAGTTTTATTTTATTAAAGTTTTAAATAACAAGTTAAAAAATAAAGATATATGCAAAAGTATTAATTTTAGAGATTAATTTTATTTTAAAAATAAAAAATATTAAAGAGAAATGTCAAAATATAACATATTAAAAATTCAGATGATTTTATTACTAAAACTTAAATTTTATAGGTGAGAAGGGAAAAGTGTCAACATCATGAAATATGATTAACAAAAATGTGCTGAATTCACACTTTCAATTAGGAAGATTGTAGACATTATCCAAGACAAAATGGGCACTGTCAATACTTTTTTAAATTTACTATGTTTTTTATAGTACACTTAATTAAAGTTAAGCAAACCAGCAAGTATTAACTGTTTTTGATGTTATTTTGGTCACATAATAAAATAAAAAATCAAACATAAAAATAAGTAAAAAAACATCAACATTAAGTATTTCTTTATTATTTTTTTGGGGGGGGGTGAGAATATGATATTTTCCTTTGAATATATTAAAATTAGTTAGGAATTTGTCTTCTGGTATGAAAAAGGTAAAGTGTTGACTTTACCATTGTCAACATTCTCAATAGGCGGTGGTACAGTAATTTAGGCTTATTTTCCACTTCTGTTTGCTTAAATCCACCCAAGTGATTGATCAAAAGCAAATAGTTGACATTCCTGATTATCAACATTATTATTGATAATAAATATATAGTAAATTAAATAGTAAAACTGGCTTAAATTATTGGATCACCATTAGCCAAAATCCATTTATGATATTAAAGACAAAATAAGTGCCATATATAGATTTATAAGATGAAAATTTCAATGAACTGTTATATTTGCTATAGCTATTTATATATATTAATGTAATGTTGAAACAACAGGGTCAACCCTTGGTAAAGTTCTAACTAAATAGGCTTGTGAACCGCAACCCAACTTCCCAGTGACCCAAAGCCAAATGAGGAAGTTGACTCAAATTTACAAATCCAGAAACACGACCAAATGAAAATCCCTGCACAATGGAGAGCTCAATTCAGCGCTTGACTTATTACAAGGATCAAGCTAACCCCTAACCATCCAACCAAGTGATCTTCATAATTGTGTTCCTACTATCTCAATTCACAACAAATATGTAACTTCTATATCCCAATAAAGAATATTATCTAGTTTTCAATTATTTTTTCCCTTGTGACTTTTCTAAAACAGCACAATTATGACAGTAATAAAAAACTTTAAATTACAATTATAATATTTGCATTGTAGATGTTTCAATTTTGCTATTGAAAATAAGTTAGGCTTAAAAAGGGTTGACATTGATCTTTTACGTTGTGAATATGACTTGCCAAAAATTAAATTTTTACTAGTAAAAGTAAAGGAAGAATTGGGTTTAATTTGAATTTTTATTGGACTTAATATTAAATTGTGTCAAAATGACCACAATTATGTTGTGTTTTCTGGGGTTGGACCCCTGAGCGCTTTAAAAAATGGAATTAAGCTAGCAAAACTAGCAATTTCATTAGGGAAATATGATTTTTGAGTCAACAGTGGCCATGTCAACATGGGTGCTATTGCTAAATATTCTAGCTAATTTGGACTAACTAAACCTCCTTTTTGGACAGCATTTACAAGTAGCTGATATTTAACTGGCTTGTTTTACATCTGATGAAATTTATAAATTGATCATTTTATTCTAATGACACCATATGCAAAACATGTATGTCCACTCATTGTGAGTTGAAAGTCTGAGGCCAATGGTATATAAACACTTTTTCTGTTTTGAAAACTGTCTATTTCCCAAAAAGGTTCCTGAAATCTTAATACTTAGTGCACTTTCCTGCTGTTGGGTTGGTTTTAGGGCTGCAGAAGACCTGAAAAAATGACTTCTTTATAAAAAATAGCCATTTGTTTTTTCCCACACCACTGGTTTCAAACCTAACTTTGCATCTTTTTATTCAAAATAATAAATTGAGCTTTTTTATTTTAAAATTTAAGAATATATAAAGCTTGAAACTTAAAAGAAATTTAAAAATAAAAATCTTATTGGAAAATATAAGTTTTTTCTTTCTTCTTGAGGAAGAAAGCCTTCTTTACCCTTTTTTTAAAGTGTTTGGATTTCTCTGACTTAGGGGAATCTGAAATTTGCAAATACAACAAGTAAAACACACTGATTAGAGTAAATATCATAATTAGCGTGCTTTTAATCCACCACAGCTCTAGTTGATGTGTTATTTCCCATCAAATATATATACAAATTATGATTATTAATGTAATCCCTTATATTTTAAGGATTTTAAACTGGTTGTGACAATTCACATGAAAGGCAGCTTATCAGGCAAGGTCATATGATGTCCATAATAAAGAGAGTTTTAAGCCTATAGAGATAATGAGTTTTATATCTAGTTTTCCCTTTATGCCTTGAGATATCAGTAGGGTAGCCCTCTTTTAGTATTTAAGAAGGGTAAAGAGAGCTACCCAAGGATGGTTGTGATAAGACAGTGTAAGAATCTCTAGAACAGCTGGGGTTCCCTTAGAAGGGGAGGATGCTGAGACAGAATTGCCCTTCCAGAAGGCCAACTGGGGGGATAATACAGTTGGTGGCCCCTGAGATGATGGAGTGCTGAAGAAGCACTGAAATCCTGATAGCAGCTGGGGGAGAATCCAGCTGGGTCATTCTCACCTCTAATAAAAGAGTACAATAGTTTATCTGCCTACGTCTTCTGGATAGTTTTAAGAGAGTGTTTTAATATCACTGTTTAAGCATAGGGGACTTGAGATCACCTGAAGGGCAGATTTTCAGATAAAAAGCTGTTCAAACCAAGGGATCAGAGAAGTGTCCAGGAAGTAGAGTTGTTTACTCTTTGAATTCCCAAGCTAACCACCTGAGGAGCAAATAGGAGAGGAAAAGTAGCAGAAATAGAGTGCATTCTTACCTCTAAAAGCCTTGGTGAAAGACACCTATGGTGGCTAATATAGAGGGAAAACCAAAGATGGAGGAAATCTGTAAAGGCTATAAGAGAGAAGTAATAGAAAGACTAGGTATAAGTCATCTATAATGGCAATAAGAGAGGAAAGAGAAAGATTAAGAGGAAATTATTTTAAAGATTAAAAAGAAAGAATTAAAAAAGAAATAAAATAATAAAAAGAAGAAATAAATAAATAAGTAAACTTTATTTATTTAAAAAGGACTCAAAAATAGATAGAGGAGGCCAGAAGAAAACAGAAAATGTTGAAGAGAAGAGCAAAACAGTTTGCCATCTTCCATAGTACAAAGTGAGAGCAGGACAACAGTCACCTAGAAATTTTTGCCAAGGATTGGCGTCAATGGGGGGATCAATGGGAAAACATTGAAGGAAACACAGGCAAACATATCCCTTATGTTTTACATAAAGAAAGCAAGAAAATCAAGGAACAGAGAATTGTTAAAGAAAACAGGGAAATCATTAAAAATGTGAGCTTGGATTGCCACCGGTTTGCTGTGCATTGATGGTGTTCTATTAGAGCAAAAGGTAAAATCAAACTGCTTCAGATTATGAAAGAAGATGCAGAAATTTGATTGGCTTCAGGTCAAGGCTTATTTTATCAATAATTTTCATTAGTAAAATGAATCCAAAGATTAATAAATCAGGGAGGCTGAAAGGGAAAAGTATTATGGGATTGGCTAGAGTAAGTTTAATAGTTTAAATTATTATAGAAGAAAGGAAAACAACAAATTAATCCTGGAAGAGGAAACCATCTCAGAAAGATAAATACTGAAGCAAGAAGCCATATAAGGGGTAATTAACTGGACCAAGAAAAAAAGGAGTAATCCAAAGCATAGTGGAGCCAGAGTCAGAAAAGAGCAAGACCAAGATCAAGATCAAGACTAAGATCAAGATCAAGAGAATGTAAAAGACCAAGGAGCCCAAGAACAACCCCATAGAAAGCTATAATACCAAAGGGGGTTAAGGTAATATTCTTTCTGTTTGAATAAAATCTATTCACAGCCCCTAAACCACTACCTTTTCCAAGTCCACCATGGATAATATCCCCCAAATTTACTATCCTACCACAGGGGAAGAAGACATCTACAGGCATCACTGCAGGAAATTTTCTAGAAGCCAGGCTCCTGAAGAGGAATGTCATATAATGATCAAATAATTCAATTTGACAGCCAGGGGCAGAGAATTCTTGGGGGGGTGAGTTCAAGAAACTCTTTCAGGAGTTATAAAGCCCCAATGAGGGAGCGCTCCAGCTGAGGTTATGATCCATGGAGCTGACGCCAGGATGTTTATATGGAATATGTTTGAGCAGTCTTTATCCTGAAAGCAAAATACACTGATTTAGCTCTGGAACATGATTACTTAAAGTATGAAAACCCCTCTCAGTCAGCACCTGGCTTTGACCCAGGACATGCTTTGTTGTTTGAAGAGCAGAAGCACCACACAGGTCTAGGTGTTAAAATAGTTGCTTATACTGCATACTGTCTATGGTATGTGTATTGTGATTTTAAATCCAATCAACATTGTATTGATACTTTTATTCACCAAGTTTTTTATTTATTCAAGTTTTCTTAACCTTTAATTGCAAAAGAAATCATGTGAATATTTATTTATAATAGTTGTTTTAGAACATTTTCATTGATTAGTATATGTCATTACAGAGATATTAATCAGCATAGCTCATGATTGGTTTACTATTGGGTTTTGGGATATGGTTTATTGTTTCCTTACTTATGTGCTTGATTTTTTCATTCTAGTGCACAACTTATTTAACCCCTCTTTAAGATATAATAAATGCAATTGAAGATTGGACTTCCTTAAAAAAATTGCTTTTTATTGGGATCATAATTATTAAGCAACTTTTATGTGGTATGTGATTGGTAGTAATGTTGCTCTTTATATGGTTTGTCTATTAAGCCCAATAATATATCAACCTTTATGAGATGAACAGTCAGATATTCTTTTTGTTTAGTGCAGCAGTTCTTACCCTTCTTAGCTACCAGCACCCCTAAAACTTTCAAACAATATTTCTCTCCCTTTGCCACAGTTATTAAATTATATGGAATGAAAGCCAAACATTATATATAAGGTATTTTTTATTCATAGTTTTTAATAGAAAATGTCAACTTTTATCTTAAATATCAATTTAAACTATAAATTTATTATTAATGATTTTTATTGTTGCTTTTGCTTCCAAATATTCTAGCTCACTCCCCTAAGGGGTGTATGCTTTGCTGAATTAGTGGGTGTCTTTTATTTGCTCTTAAGTAACTTTTTTGTTTATCTCAGTAGCTGCTAAAGTATATCATAAGTTCTGAAAGGAATCAGTCCCTAATAAGGAACAGTTTCTAATATTATGGTGTTGTAAATGTGCTGCAAGCCACAATTACCCAAAAAGAAAGAAAGAAAGATACATATGTTTAATATAAGATTTATTGATAGAGAGAGTTTTTATATATGGGTGGGTAAAACTGGCTCACATAGAAATTAAGTGTGTCAAGGTACAAGTCCTTGGGTCTCATCCCTTCAAGTGAACACACTTAATAAATTCCTTCAGGGGGTAAAAAAATCTCCAAGAAGAGGGTTTATACCCTGTGATAGGCCACCAGGGGGTGGCTTGTGGATAGGGGCTTCTCAAGGTTGATCTTTGATAGCATGTGAATGATCCTATTTGGACAGTATAGATGGATTTCTGGATATAGTAATTGATGAGATTATAGACAGGTGATGTATATAAGTAGTTGCTCAAATTAGGCAGCAGGTTGAGTCAATTCAGAGGTTGAATGGCTATCTGATCCTACAGGGGATTGGCTTGTCTCAAAATTTGCAGAAGCTTTACATATATAGAATCAAATATGGGGTTAAATAAACCTAGTTTAACCCTGCAGTTGTACCAAGCTAGCATTTCTTGAAAATTGGCAAGTTTCAGATTTAACTCATATAGAATGGAACATCATCTATGCTGATAATTCTCATAAATTATTTTATCATTTAAAGTTAGTTTTTACTTAAATAATTGATCTTGATGATAAAATGTATCTTGAATTTATAATAGATAAAGCAAAAAATAAAGAGTTGTCATGGATATAGCTTCATACTGTATCAGTTTTTTCTGGTGTTTGTTTGAAAACAATGCCATGGAGATATGACACACCATCTCAAAAACAGCATATCAAAATACACCATCTCAAATTTAATTTGAGATGGTTTTTTTATGTTAGTGGTTTTTAATCATGAAGAAAATGAAATAAATAATAAAATAGTCAGTTTTCACTTGTAATTTTATAATGCAGCACCTCAAAAGTACACTGTCAGGATTTCTGGATATTGACTAATTAACAGTTTCAACAAAATAACACAGGCCAGCAGTTAATTGCTCTTAGAAATGGTTTCAACAAAATAATTCAGGCTGCGGGTTTGTGGAATCAATGATCAAATCATATACTGGCATCAATAAATTCATGCATTGCAATTAATGAATGAAACATGAAATCACTGCAAATTAATTAGTCCACCTCAACAAACACCTCAAACATGCTTCTCATAATAATTACTATTCTAAACTTTAATTGTATCCTAGAACAAGGGCCATCATATGAGCCATCATCTGAAACACTTCTAGAAGAGTCCAACACAGACTGGGCCATCAGGTCAAACACTCTAAGATAAAAAGCTTTGAGCCTATAGTATTAGAGTAGCTCTGATTAAGTGAAACAATTGTCCCCATGAACTAGTAGCTAATCACTGACTAGCTAGCCCTGGAAGTGGCCCAGGTAGACAGAAAAGACACCAATCTGTGGAAGATGTCAAGCAAGCCTTCCGTTAAAACCACCCCAACAAGGATAGGCCTCCTGCTGTGTTGCCCTAATACTAATTCAGTTTTTCTTAGCGTTGTGAGCTAACTTGGATAAAATGCAGGCAGGCAGACCGGCTTAAAGCCAGTCCATTAGAATAAAAGACTGATGATTATGTAATGGCTTGATGATTGATCCAAGTCCTATTTACTTAATATGATCCTCTCTTCAGATTTATTAGTAGAGAAAAAGATGATACTGTCATCATACAATATTAATTCCTATAGTAAAATATAGACAACAACTTATGAACCTATATCCAGAAGTAGGAAGAACCATATCAAATCCTTCAGGCCTTGGGCCCAGTCAGACTTACTACTTCTGATGACAACAAAATATTCCAGGCCAGAGGTTACGCCAAAGTCATAGGCTCTCTGTACTTTCCTAATGTTATAAGACTTAGGATATCATCTGACAGATGATAAAATACCATGGTCTGCAATTTTCTGACATAAACCATCTCAATTTTGTCATTTTGAGTCAAACTAATCAACTCTTATTTTTCTAACTTTATTTGCTTATGAAATCACTTAGTGTGGGGCGTGCATATACCATCTTAAATTTACGCCATTTATCTTAGACTAAAATAAGCTTATCTCCACACTAAATCAAAGCCTGTTGTATAAAATAAGAAGATGTTCCTATACAGTAGTTTTAAAATCTATGGCAACAACCAAAAATAACTCAGATTTAAACAAAATGATTTCAGATTTAAGCAAATTCTAACTATCAGGTTAAAATATACACTCTGTTAAGAGGGATTTTTGGCGTTAATGGAAAAAATGAGTCAACACAGCAACAAATTGTGCACACACCAGGCAAGACTATTCAAAACACAATCCAAAATACATTGATTCACAAAAAAAATGGTGTGAGTTGACTTTTGGTGTACATATGGGTAATTATTTTAGGGATTAGGCCATTTTCTAATACACATGCTGCCCAAGTTGCAGCATAACACAGTTTGATTTTGAAAAAATCAAATTACAAATGTTTATATTTAAAACAGTAATAACTCAACAAAAAGTTAATATTTTTCACACTGTAAACTATCAAAATGAAGCTAAGAATCTTATCTTTCCATTAATGTTAAAATATTAATATATATATAATATTAAATATTAAAGTAAAAGCAATTTAAAAGAGCATATGTCAGATTTTATTATATTATTTTGATAATGAAATAAAATAGATTGCTTAAAGCTTAAAAAGTTGATTTTTCATCAATTAATATATGCTTTTTATTTGATGAAATTAAAGATAAGATCAAGAGCATCATTTCTGCATTTTATTTTATTTAAAAAGCTTAATTATTTAGGATTTTATGGTAGTTTAAAGTTAGGACGTTAATTTATTTGCTGTTTAGATAAATTTTGAGGTTCAAGTGGACTGTGAACCTCAAATTAAGCATTTTTTAAATACAATTCTTTAATATTTTATCACTTTAAAAATATGCGGAACAGTTATAATTAAGTTAATACATCATTTTGATTGATTTGCATAGATTACAAAGAGGATATAATGTAATTTGATGCATAGCTGATACACATATATCACTTCTGCATGAAAACTGGGGATTTCATTTATTCTAGAAATATAAATTCAAGTTGAAATTGTAAATAAAGCTGTCACATCATTTCTTTCAGAATGGTGTCATAAGGCTTGGTATATAAGAGCTAAAGCACCACCTAAGGTTTACTTCAAACCATCTTCACAAAAAGATATAATTCCTGCAACCAGCACTCTTTTGCAAGGCATCTCTACAAAGCATCTCTTTATCAGCAATCAAAAATCCAATATTATGGAATATGTTAACTTTACTTCTGCCATGAAGCCATTTTCCTCACTGGGAGCATCAACAAAAGGAGAAATAAATGCTATGCTAAAGAAATCATTCCTCATTGTTTCTGGAGGCAATCTTAATTCCTTCATCAATCACTTCCTCACTCAAACTGAGTTTGGAAAAACAGAGTTCATTTCTTTAATTCAAAATCAGAAACTAAATGTCATAATTTACAACTTAAAGGATCTTCTGAAATCTGCTCCTCAAAAGCATCTCCCAGCCTTGAGATCTCTGGTTACTTCCAGTTACTCTTTAGAAGAGCTTACTGATATGGGATTTAATATAACCAAAAGTGAGTTTGAATACTCAAGAAAAATAAATAAAAATTAAAATGTAAGCTTAAACAAAAAAGCCAAAAAGATAATAACTATTCATTAAAAAAAGAAATAACCAAAAAAATAATTAAAAAACTACTGGAAAATTCTTTTGAAACATGCCAGTTTACAAAAAAAGCACCAGAAAAAATTTATAAAGACATTGAAAAAGAAATGAATGAATATTCAACTGAAATAAAATATTCTCTATTAAAAATAAAAAAAGAAATATATGAAAATATGAAAATAAAAAATGAAATTTCAATATCACTTTCAACTTATTATAAATTAATACCAAAAATATAATAAAGAGTAAAAAACAAACTGACATGTGTAATATTTGTAACTTAAAATCATCCTTAGAAAAAAGAAAAGAAGAATGTGAAAGTAAAAACTTATTATTGCCAGAATCTATAAACAGTGACTTAAAAGCTATTAATCAGCACCAAGACTTTTATGCTCATCAAAATAGGGAATACAAGAAAGATATCAATGAATTAGATAATGAATCATGTATTATAGTCATAGATTTTAAGGAGAATTTAAAAGTTGGTGGTGGTCTAATTGAAACCAATAACTGTTTTTATTCCAAAAGACCTATTTCTTTATTGGGGTTTGCATTGGTATTTAAAGAAAGCAATATAGTTAAATATAAATACCATGATTTTTTATCTCAAATATTGTCTCATGATTCTTTGTTTTCAGGTGAATGTCTAATAAGTCTTCTTAAATAAGATAAGTTTAAAAAAATAAATAATATCAAAGATGGACTGATAATGGAAACCATTTTAGATCCTATGAATTCTTATATTATCTATTTAAAGAGGCACCACAATACATTAAAGGGTTTATTAAATACAATAGATTTATAGAATGTCATGGGAAAAGTATTGTTGATGGTCACTTTGGTGTAATATCAAAAACATTAAAAGAGAAAGAAAATCAGCTTTATATTAAGAATATAAATGATACTAAAAATATTTTTGATCAGGAAGAAAAAAGAAAAGAATTATATAAATCAGCGCTATCAGGCTCAAATATGTCTCAAAAGTCATTCTTTTATATTTATGAGAGAAAATTTAGGCCTATAAGGAGAGAGCTTGAAGTTAAAAATCTGCGCATTAATCTTTCATATTTGATGAAAGATGGGAAGTTGTATACTTCACCTTTAACATTTGAAAGTTTCTCAGGATATTCTGAGATAAATCATCATTTGAAATCACGTGATGATACCAGAGAAACAAAAATATCAGAAGATGCTAGTGGTGCATTAGGGCAAGTTCATGAAGTAGGGCAGCTTACTAGAGGGTGTATTTTAAATAGAGGTATCAGTCTTTCAAAAACAACAACCTTTTTTGAAACAAACCAAGAATATTTATGATGAGCCAAAGATAGGGTAATAGCATTTATAGCTTTGGGGCTGCTATTACTCTCCCATGCAACTCATCATAAATATTTTTAGCTTGTAGTATGTAGTAGCACTTAAGATATTTCCAGCAATATTATAAGGTTCAATTTTCAATTCTAAAATTGATAAATTATTTTTTTTAAAAATATCTAAGCCCAAGATCAATTAAATATTTGACATTGATTGTATTTTAATATTTCTGAATAATTTGAATATGAATAATGTAATTAAGTTATAAAATAATCAGTCCAGCACTTAGGCATAACAAGAAAACTAATGACCCATATGTTTACTATGTGAATTGGTGACAAAATACACCCAAGCGCAGTGAGTCAAAACTCAAACCAAAACCAAAGCACAATAGCAACTCAATATGTAAACAAAGACACTCAATTTTTGTGTACAATGTATTGTAATCAAGAATGATACCAAGGTATCTAAAATAAGGCACACAATCTGAAACATGAATTTTAAAAATATTGTGTTGGGTGCTTAATTTGGCGTAAAAACTTGGAAAATGGGTGGAAATTATTTTGGGTATTTTAAAAGGGCGTTGTAAAACCAAAAACAACTAATTAAGAAATAAAAAATCTATAATTGGGATATTGGGTGAGGAAAACTCTAACTAAATATCCATATTCAGATAAAAAGCAAAAATTAAAAACCAGTGTATAACTTAATTAAGTTTTATTTAGTATTTTATTAAATTATTAAAATGGAAGGAACACAACAGAGTATCAATGCACCTGTTGTGCGCTGCAGTTGCAGTCACCCCCACAGGTCAAAGAACAGAGTTAGTGCAACACAACTGCCTACTCAGGAAGAAGACAGGAGGGAAGAGTTCAATAGTGACGCTGCACTGACACAGACAGTTCAAGGAGCACAAGCTGATAGGGTGTGGAGCATCAACCCTTGGGTCCCAAAGCTGACCTGGAAGCCCACCAAGGTCACCACTACAAAGAAAGTTAGAAACAAGGAGGTAGAACTTACCTCATATGTGTTCAGTACTGTGTACCACCAAGAGTTGGTCCTGTCAGCCATGCTGGAGAAGGTTAAGTCCATACTTAACACTATCTATGAGCCCTACATCAGTGATGGCAACCAGGAAGACAACAAGACAAATTTCTATAGGACTAAAGAGGGGCAGCTAGTGCTCAAGAAGGTTGCTGTGTTCTATACCAAAGTGCCCATGCCTTGTGTGCAAGCCATCAATCAGGATCCCAGTTCATCTGAGCCCACTAAGCCCACCCAGAAACACATTCCTGATATCAAGAAGATCATCCTTCTTGGGCTCATGCAGGAATCTGGTGACTACAAGGAAGCCACAGCCCTTGTTGGAGTGGATCCCAAGTGCGCCAGCAAGGTATTCAACACATTCATTGATACTTGCCAAGTCCTTATTGCAGATAAATCATTGCACATGTCCACCAAGGAGCACAAATGGGCAATCTGCTAGTGGATAACCCAAGACTGCCATCTTGAACTGGAAAATATACAGGCCATGGTCAAGTCTACTTTTGGGATTGAGGCTTCAATTTCATTTTACTACCATTTGGTCAATGGTCTGCAATTTTTTTGGAAGAAACTCAGGGTATCTCCCTATAATAGAAACAGCCCAACCAACATCAATATCTGAAAAAAATATGCTGAGGCATACACTGCCCTCAAAACCAAGGGAACAGTCAAATTATATTACATTGAAGAACCAGAATTTGCCTTTTCTATTAAGAATGCATATGGCTATGTCCCCAAAGGCTACAATGACAGAGTAGCTTGGTGTGCTGCAGTATGCGCCATAGCATATTCCATGGTGGCTCTCCTTGTCCCAAAAGGGATTGAGATGTATCAAATGATATTGGGATCTCACAATAGCCAGACCTTCTTTTCATTCCTCCAATTGGTCCAGGAGCACCTGAGGCGCACAAGCCTGGATTTCACTAATGTCATTGTGCTGGATAATGTTGGCCTCCATAAGGTGGCAGATATTCTTGAGGAATTTCCAATGATTGATACAGGAATTGCAGTGGGTCCCCAACAATTGACCACATCAAACTTGTAACTCCTATTTCTCCCTGCCTATTCCTCATTCCTAAACCCTATTGAGAAGGTCTTTGGGTGGCTCAAGCAAGTTGTCAAGAAGGGCACACCAATTGGGACCAAGGACCTCTTTGATTTTCTGCAGACTGGGATCCACACCCTCCTAGCTGAGACCATGGCCAAATTCAATGGCCACGCTGATTTGTTCATCCCTGCGTGCCTTGCCCAACAGCCAATCAATTAAAGGATTAGTGTTTCTGAATTTTTTATATTATTTAATTTACTCTTTTAGATTTACAGATTAATGTTTTATATTTAGATGACTCCAAGCCTGTTATTCCATACAGTGCCACCATTGACACAGAAATTAAAAATTTAAATTGTGAATTAATTATATATATTATATTCAGTGATGACTATCTCAAATATTTAAAATATAATATGATATCTATATGGATTGTCACTTCTGTCAATTACATATAAAAAGAAAGATAAAAAATAAAAGCACTTGAGTTAGAAAATTTTTATTAAGATATATTAAATGCTTTTATGAGAACCTTCTCTGGGATTCTTCTGTTTTTTAATGATTTGCAATTCTAAAACAGGTATTTGAAATAAAACATAAAAAAGTAAGAATTAAAATTAAAATGTAAATTTAATTATATAATGATATTTTTTTAGTTGGTTTATAGTGGGTTCTTCTGTATGTACCCACCCAGAAATGGAGGTGGCACACAACCTCCACCACCACACCATGATTGAAATATTATCAGCAGCTGATAAAAGGGAGTATGATGAGATGGGAGTGAAGCAGCAGCTTTTCAGGTGGAGCTTCAGACCCGTAAATTCCAGCCAGGACCAGGGTATCCTGGGTCACATGGTCAACTGAGTTATATCCCGGGGGACCTTTTTCCCGTCCAGGGAGAGCCTGGCCTTATCAATCTCAAGGAAGACCCTGTCTAGGTCCTTGAAGTCTGAACCCATCCCAAATTAGAAGAGGAACCCCAGGTAAACAACCAGATGAAGCCTTTGCTCAGCAAAGGCTTCAGTAAAATCATATAGTTTATTGAAAACTGCATTAATCTTTTTAGGTTTGGTCTTGGCAAAGTTAAGCTCTATGGCTAGAGGGAGCCCTGTCTCATTGGCACTCCAGGCCAATGCAAAGTCCGCCAGGAGGATCTTGGTTTTCTTTACAGCTGTTGCAGATGCAGCAGCCAATTTTCCTACCGCACACCCAAAGTTCTCCAGCAGGTAGGAGAGCGTGTGCTCCAATGGGAATCAGAAGCAAGCAGCCTCATGGGCCTGACCCATCTCTGGTATGTTCTTGAATGGGAGTGTCTCCAGGATGTCCCAAATAAGCTCAATGGAGTTTAGACAGTAAACTCCACTGAGAGATACCAGGTCAAGGTGGATCAATTAGACATCCTTGTAGGCAGTAACTGCCCACTCAGATGCCCCTTCAGCATGTGTAAGCCCAGCTAGCACTTCCCTTGACATTGGGAAGGTACATGGATGCGTTCTTCCAGCTTGAGAACAACAGGAGGAGATAAGGCCAGCTGTCTTGCCACATGAGTAGCATAGTTGGAGTAGAAGGTGGGGGGGACAAAAAGAACCAGGACCCGGCAGAGTTCACCGTCTATGTTCTCTAAAAAACAGGTAAGTATTTGCAAATTTTTATTAATTTTTTTTATGTTACCTTCACGTGTTTCTTCCTTGCTGGTTGCTTCAGCAGGCTTGGCCATTCTTGGCACAAGCAATTGCAATGGCAATTCAGTATCCTCTGTTCTGACACGCTTGGGTGGTTTGAGATGTTCATACATCTCCAGGTTGTCAACCCAGACAGACGGTGCAGAAATATTATATGCCTTGAACTGGAGGCCCTTGACCACAGTTTTTTGAATATCTAGTAAGCGCTCAATTGTCTTCTCTGGGGTGTCAGGCATTTTTGATATTAGTGCCTTTGCGGACACCTTGTCAATTTTGTCCCCAGTGAGGATGGCAGACTTCACTTTGGCTTTGACCTTGCGGTCAATTTCCTTAATCTTGACAATCACTGAGTCAAGATCCTTCAAAAGATTTCCAATTCTCTCATATAATTTTTTACTAACCTTTACATATGCTGTTATAGCTTTCACCCCAATTAAACATGTTTTATATTGATACTATTGCCTCTTTGTTTATTCCTGTTTTTTTCCCATTACTACAATAACACATCTTTTAACCCATTGTGTATATGTTTTACATTTATCTCAATATGTGTTTTTTTGCTTTGTGTTGGTTTTGCTTCCATAATTGCCATATTAGTTTTAGCTCTTTACACAGCCCCCTGTGAAAATATTAACGACAATTTGATGATCAGCTAAATTTAAATTAGAAAAATATATGTTAATTGTGTTTAGATAAAGTTGATACTGATCTGAATTCAAAATCTTAATAATAAACTTTAAGCCAATTAGGAGTTGAGTGATAAAGTGATTGTTGTGACATAAAGGGTCATTCAATAATTCTTTGATGCATGTGCGCTAATTAATATGATTGGCTGGATGTTTTGCCATTGTACGCCATTGCCGCTGTGGCAAGTTGTTGATGGACTAGTGCTAACCCAGCAGCTGATTGGGCACTAGTCCACCAACAACTTCCCACAGCGGCAATGGCGCACAATGGAAAAACAACCAGCCAATCATATTAATTAGCGCACATGCATCAAAGAATTATTAATGATCATTTATGTCACAACAATCACTTTATCACTTGGCTCCTGATTGGCTTAAAGTTTATCATTAAGGTTTTGAATTTGGATCAGTAACAACTTTATCTAAACACAATTAACCTATAATTTTCTAATTCAAATTTAGCTGATCACCAAATTGTTGTTAACATTTTCACAAGGGGCTGTGCAAAGTGCTAAAAATAACTGTGTTCTGGATCTAGATACATGGTATAGTAAATATATGATTTTATAGAAATAAGATGAACATAAAGAATAAAACCAACTATAAACAAAGAGAACATGAACAATTGAAATTCAAAATACAGATAATATAAATAGAAAATTTTTGGCAACAGGGGGTTTATTGAGGCAGGGAAGAATGATGTCTAGTAGGCAGAATAGCGTGGGAGAGAAGGCATCAAGGTGGTGCTGGCCTGGGAGGTCTGGGATTGGGTGGGTGGTGGAGGTAGAGGCAGGAGTTTTTTTGTGATGGCCTCCTTATGCCGCTTGTCATATTCCTCATCAGTCACTACC
This sequence comes from Entomophthora muscae, assembly GCA_014839935.2. Taxonomy (NCBI): domain Eukaryota; kingdom Fungi; phylum Entomophthoromycota; class Entomophthoromycetes; order Entomophthorales; family Entomophthoraceae; genus Entomophthora; species Entomophthora muscae. Next base: position 47,281 of record QTSX02002262.1, read on the forward strand.
TTTATTAGCTAGTAGGTGGCTGTGGCATGGGATGAGAGGGGCTTATTCTTGTGTGATTGGTTGCTCATGTTCACATGGAAGACAATTTGGGCAAACAAGTCAGCCACCATCTGTCAAACAAAGAGAGAATCATGGTCAAGGGCCCCAAGATAGAGATTGATGAAAGCCTGTGGGCAGTGCTCCTGGACTGTGTCTCTAATATTGAAGAAGGCAACATCAGCCAGATGGATGTCTGCATGGCCAGTGGGGTAGACTGAGGCCTGATGCCTGTGTCCCTGGATTACCTCAAGGGCAATGGAGCTAACCTCCATCTGGTGGATCAAGAAAACTTGGTGGGTGGAATTTGAGCTCTCCTAGGAGTCAAGCAATTTTCTGAGGATGTGGTGATACTTGTATTCATTATTAAAATCAGGGATTGTCTAATAGTAGACAAAACCCTTTTCTGAAACAGCCAGAAACACACCAATAAAAGTCCCTCTCTTGACCTTCTTCCTTCCTTTTTGGGTGGTGGCTTTTCCTTGCTCTCCAAAATTGTCAAAAGCTACTGATAGCTTGTAGTAGGAGATAAACATGATGTCATCTGTTAGACTGGTCAAGCATTGGACCAGAGTTGATTTGATGTCCTGATCATATGGGGAATCCTCAGCGCCATCCCATTAGTTGCCGGTGACATTAGTCAAAACTCTGACTGAAGTCACCTTTCTGTGCGTCAAGAGCTTCACCATGAGCTCAGACACCCAAATGTCATGATGTGCAAGTTGCTTTTGGAACTGAGTCAGGGGAAGCTTGGGGTCTCACTGCAAGAGATCAAGTATGATTGGGTAAGCCTTATTGATCTGGGACTCTGGGGCTTTCTTTGGATTCTTGGCTGTCCCAATAAGGTCCTCTTGTTTATCAGGTTATTGAATTCCTGCATGACAGTAACTCAAGTGAATTGTAATTGACTAGCTATCTAATCCCAGGATAGACCCTGCAGGTTGAGTGCCACAATTTCTTGGGGATTTTGGGCAGTAATGATTCTGCGTTTGGGGTGCTGGGCCGCAGGAGCTGAAGCCTGGTTGGCTGAGGGGGGAAGGTTGGCTAGTGGCGGGAAGTTGTTTCAAATTAGGGTTGCCATCCTGATTGGTTGGTTGATGGGCAGCTTGTGTGGGGGTGGGTATGGGAGCAGGGGCAGAGCTAGACACTATGTGTCTACTGAACAAGTCAAAGACATAGGGGTCGGTGGTCAGGTACAGGTCAGCTTTCTTGTTACCTGCATCAAAGACCTGGGTGTAAACAGGTGCCTCCACGTTCTGAGCCTCACCTCCATTGAAACTGGCTTGGCTGCTGCTGGCTTGGTTGCTGGTGCCGTCAAAAAATGTTGCTAGTAAAAACCATTTAAAAAACCTAGGATAAAATCACTAAAAGTAGAAGTTTAAAATTTTATGATTTATTTTTATTGTATTCTTGAGTCTATATTTGGAAAGTTCTCAAAATCATTTTACATAAATCAAGAGCCATGGAAATGAATAAAATGCCTCTGTTTCTAAATTAGATAGTGGTTGATTGGCTGTTAAACTATTATTTTTCTATTTTAAGCTGCTCATACTACATATCTTATATGACTTTATTTTGTTTTGTGTTTGTGGAATCTCACTTCTAGATTGCTCAAATTTTGTTACATTTTAGTCCTTCTGTTGGTGCCTCATATGAATCCTGATTGTATTATAATATACTCAGGAACAGCATCCATCCATCTCACTTGCTGTTTCAATTCATTTTGTTTGTGGTTTAAACTATTCTGCTTGATGTTTGATATAATTTTGTATAATATGTTAGTGAAAATTTGTTTATTGTTTGAAAGTTCATTTATTAACCAAAAATGTTTAAACTATTTGAATCCTGTTGTAATGTGGTTAGTATAAACTAGCCATTACTGACGTCAACACCTCCCATAAATTAGACTCTAGTGCAAAGGGTTGAATAGCTCTATAGTTTGGATGAACAACTAGTCTGGTTGATTAACAGGTCATAACTTCATAGGGTTATTTAGCCCATCAAACAATCATACCAATTGATGGGCTGAGAATCAATATGATTGGAGGTGAAGTCTGATCAGAGGATCAGTGGCTCAAGATTAATCACAAAACCCCCATATAACTCTTCCTTTTTATTATTAAATAAATAATTGATATTACATTAACTATACATTTATTATATGCACTAGGCAGAGATACATCTTAGCTTAGTTTTTAGTAATAAATAGGTCATAATTGAGTTAAGCATATAACAGACATCACCACACCATAGCTGTAGTTACGACAAATCCTGAATCTTGCACAACTTGGATTTTGCTTAAATCTGAAATCATTTTGTTTAAATATGAGGTATTTTTGGTTCTTGACATAGATTTTAAAACTACTATAGTATTAATCTAAGACACGTATACTAAGAAAAACCTAAAATAATGCCACTATGGTAGCCCTACTAGTGATTGTTATTGCTGGGTAAAAAACCACTTTTTTATATGTAATTTATAACTTTTCTATACATGGATACATTGATAAGGGTTTCCTTAATAAAATATTTTATTAGTGATATTAATATGAAAGATGGTGATTATGTCATTTCAATTTACTTCACTTCAAATTACACCAGGTTTTATATTACCCAATAGATTCAATGCGCATAATAGATAGGGGAAATAAAGGGAAATCTCATATGGAGCCTTGCTACGCTATATTGATTCCCATATTGCAATTCTTGCTTTCCACTTTTAAAAAGTATAGTTTCACATCTAAAACCACTTAAGCAAAAAATGTGAGAAAACATGAAAATTTGCAAATATATATTGGCCTTCTCTAAACAACTGGGTAATTTTTAAGCCCAGTTGTATAAGCTAGTTTTTGAAATAATCAAGTTTACTCTTTGGCCTGGTTGAGGTAGCTCCACCGTAAATTTCTTAATTCAATATAAAAATGGTCAAAAACACTATGTTTTTGAGCTATAGCACCTCAATTACGTCACTTCAAAAACGCCATCTTCAGAGCAAGTTTTCAGTCAAAACTCAAAGTTTTGCCTACTTGAGTTACTAATAAAAAAATTATTTTTACAAAATAAAAAACATTGAAATTTTGATACTATATATTTTTTAATTTTCTCTACAATTCTATGTAAAAAATTGATACCTTTATATTAAAACACTCTCATTTTTCTCTTTAAAAACAACCCCCAAATTGCTCATATTTTGATACTAATTCACTTTTAGATGCCTCCCAAGCCTACCACCAAAACTATGCCCAAGGCCTCCAAGGCCTTCAAAAGCAATGACAATCCCCCTAAGGCCAAAAAGGCCAAGACTACCCACAAGAAGCATCCTACTAAGGCTAAATCACCTTCAAAGACCCCCACACCATCCCCAGAGCCTGAGGAAACCAGCCTTACCCCTCCCCACTCTCCCTTTGTATACTCCCCCTCAGATCCCCATGAGAAGCTTTTCAACTTCAATTGCCACTCTGATCCCACATCAGAGCCTGAGGAGGAGCAGGAACCTGAGCCTGATGCTCCTTCAGATGACCAAATTGAGCTCTGGGACATAAACACTGTCCACAGTATCTGTAATAGGAATGGAGCCTTTGCTGTGCCCACCACATTTCCTGAAAGCTACCCTATAATTTCCAAAAAGGGAGGTGATGGCTTTTTGTACAAGGGGTACAGCTTTGATTTCAATGACAAAAAGATACATTCATCAACATCACTATAAATGTGATACCCTTGGCTGCCCAGCAAGGCTCATCACTTATGGGTGCATTAGGTTCAAGGCATTAACAGTAGGCCTTAACTACAGTGAGCCTTTTGATCCCCTATATCAATTAATCCACTGGTTTCTTTGCCAAGTAATCCCCATCACCAGGGACCAAACCTCAACTGAGGTGATGAACAATGCCCTTATTAATCTCAACAGCTCCCAACTTGGCTCTGTTGGTGATACCTCTAAACTCCAGAGATACATCACTAATCAGAGGTATTCTATAAGCACTGAAGGCATCAGTGCAACATCCATTGATCAGTTAATCTTAACTGAAGAGCAGAAGCTATCCTGCCATGAAGAGTGATTCCTTCTGCATGATGATGACCCAAAGACACAGGTGCCTATTATCTGCTTTGCAATCTCTCAGGATTTGCGCAATCTCCTAAAGTTCAAGACCTGGCTTGCAGATGGTACCTTTTACACCTGCTCAAAGCTTTTCAGCCAGCTTTGAAACATTGCCAGGAAGATGGGAAATCTAGTTCTTCCCCCTTTTTACTTCTTTCCCAAAAAGAAGCAGGGCACATATGTCTGTGCTCTCAGTATACTTAAGATCAAACTGGATGAGATTCTCCCCACCATTGAAGAGGAGCCCAAGGAGACTAGATGGCAAAGGAAGAAGACCCCCTCCCAGGATGAAGACATCATCACCCCCAAGAAGTAGCCAGAAAGCCTACTATACCATGAATATCTGGTAGTGGATTTTGAGCAGGCTCAGGCCAATGCAATTTTATCAAAGTCTTCAAGAGCTCCCCCCCAGGGGTGCTATTTTCACTTCTGTCAGGCACTCTGTCACTGCCTTCAGAAATTCTCAGATCTGCATGAGCTCATCAATGCAGAAGAGACCAAAGAGGCCAAGGTAGTCTTCAACTGCTTTGCTGAAATTGCGCTAGTAAGAAAGGAGGAAACCAATGCCTTCTAAGACACCCTCCTCTGCCACCCCCATATCATTGCCAACCAGGCAGCCTTTGCGCCCTTTATTGAGTATTTTGAAACTCAATGGGTTGGTATTTTAAGGGAGCACACACATCAGAAAAGGCAGTTACTCAATCACCTGAAACTGCTTCAAGCAGGTCAAAGACGACCTCATAAAGACCACATCTTCCTTTGAAGGGTAGCATAGCCAGTTTGCCACAAGAGTCTGGGTTGAGAAGCCTGAATTTAAAAAGATTTTATCCACCTCAAAACCCAGCAGGCCTTCTCTTCCTGCCTCTTTAAGACTGGCATGAAGACCCAGGGTGATCCCCCTAAGTAGACCAAGGCAGTTAAAAAGTACACTGAGATCAGCAAGATAGTCCTTGCCTACTATCCCAAGGATAGAAAGCTTGAGCATCTCCAAGCTATCTCAGTTGCTCTTTCTACTAATATTTGAGCACTTTCCTAATAAACTCTTCTTTATCTTATCTCTTATTTCATTTAATTTTGTTATTTTTGACCTTTCTTTAGTATTAGGTACAATTATATGCTTATTTCAAAGTATAGATTATAGTTATAATAGATGAAAATGGTTATTTTTGTGTCTATTTTGACTTTTGACCTTTACACAGCCTTGTTGCTTTTAATTGATCCCCTTTTTTATTGCAGATTTAAAACCTGAGGCCTTTTTAAGCCTAGAAATGGTTTTGATTTTTTTTGATTTTTTTGGACTTTTTTGAAGTTAAAAAAACTAAAATTTTAAAACCTGTTTTTCATAGTTGCAATGTCGTAATTTGAAATGATGTTCTTATTATGATTTTGAGATAGTGTATTCTGAGATGATGTTTTTGAGGTGATGTGTCCTACCGCCATGGAACTTGAGTTACTGGATTAAAGATGGGTGTGATTTTAAGAAAGTTTTTTAATTAAATATTATGAAAAGCCTTAGTCTGCAAACTGATAAATAAATCAATAGAAGGAAGCAGATATAATCAGTCACACCAAGGTTTTGGTGGAATAAGATCCATAATTTTTATATCTAATTAATTGTCTGCTGGTGTATTATGATTATCTTATAAAGTCCCATTTGCCACATCCTCGAGGGGAGATCTTGAGGTTGGCAACATACTCGTGCTGAGTCAGGATGGCCAACCTCTTGCTCTTCTTGTGGGAACAAGCAGGGTCTTCTAGATATTTGCTGCTACACAGAAAGAATACATTGCCTTCCCCAATGTAAAGCTCTTGATTCACGTGAGCCCAGCCATCGTCGTAAGAGGGGTGGTTCGCAGCAGGGTCAGCCTTGTTGACAACGCGAGTGAAGTTAAACCCAAGCTTGTTGTAGTGCTTGGCAAATGCATGGTTCCCTACCCGCAACTGGCCATAAGTAATCACTCTGATCTTTTTGGGATCCATGTGAAGATCTTTAGCCAGCATTGGAGCCATGAGAGTTGCAATGTTTCCACCGAGGGAATGGCCCACTAGGACAATGCGGAAATTGGGGTGCTTGTTGGTGAGATATGCCACTATTGAAAATACTTGATAGCGTATTGATTCTGCAAATTCTAAGGAGCTTTGGTGAACTTTGGCATTTGGGATGTCACTGTAGTTTGCAGTTGTTGTGACGTAAGAGGAAAAGAACTTTGAGATGGTGTCGGATCCTCGGAAGGTAGCAATTATTTCTCTCTGCTCCTTATTCAAGTACACCTGGGCATGAGTATCGGTTTCTTTGACATCAATGTCGCGATAGATTACAGCGTGCTTGCTGAGCATACCAGTGTTTCTGTTGACTTTGCTGCGTTCAATCTCGTTGCAGTAGGCAATGGCAGCATATGACACGTGGTCTTTGATCTCCTGGACGAGGGAATTGGATGCATGGTGAAGATAGTATGTGGAGTGAGCCTTGTGACTTAAGAGAGATGAGAGTGGATGATAGCTTTGGTTGTGGCGGGCAGTGACTTGGAGAAGCTGCAAAAGAAATGCAATTGAGTAATGCATTACAGGTCTTTGTTTTTTGGAAGGGATTTAAACTAGGGTGAGCAAAGGAGTTTCGAAGTGGATCTTCTAATTCCGCCCATGCACTAACCACCTGCTTGCTTATGACAATTCCGACATTTGAAGGATGTAATGATTTCCGATCAAAGGAATCAACTGTTCTGAAGTTGATAGTCGGGCAAATTAATTAAACCAAACAGCTTTTTGAGTTTACTAGATTGAATCAAAATATACGGTTAATTATAACCTATACTGATTTAGCTTTGCTTTGTTTTTGCTACAGTTTTAGGAAAACAACGCCAGATACATAATCTATTCTTACCAATACACATAAATTTCTAGTTCAATAATTCACCAATCAAATAAGGGCAATACCAAAGGTCGAATTTATTCTTTTTATCGCAGGTTGATCTTCTGCTGGTAATAGCTCAACTGACGATGATACTTGGATGACAAATAGTAAATACTTAGCTTGTAAGCTTTATTACATCGGTTCAAAGTATATTGTATTTTTATTGATGCAACAAAAAGCAATGCTACCACAAGTAGAGGTCTTGTTCCTCATCCAATGTTACATTTTTAGTTTAGACTTTAAAGAATGTCGGATAGGAATCAAGAGCCCTACTTGACGCTGTACTGTTTTTTATTGGGGTTCCAAACTCAGGTTCAAGAAGTATCAAATGATTTGATAGGTTGATTTCGCTGCAAATTACCAGGAACTAGAATCTCTAGGAGGGCTCCTAGATTTAATTACATGTAGTTTAGTCTAGGATTTATGTTTGATAAGATAGCAAATGATAAGTCCGCATAGGGCTGCTTCGGCCAGTTTCTGACTTCGGATCAGTCCCTTCAAATATTTATTTTAAAATATTTAAATAAAGAAAAATTATATTTTAGCTGTAGCGGCCCAGAGCCGAGAGCTAACTGAGGCTGAGCTGAAGCATCTCTAGCCCGCATTAAGAAGCTAGAAGCATTTCAAGCCCATATTAAAGCTATCTCAATCAAGGCCTCAAATCTTGTCAGGTGCAAGGTCACACATTGCGATCTAGGCTGATACCCGATTGCTAACCAAATGTATGCCTTCCAGCCATAGGAAAGGATCAGGAACTAACAGCGATAAGTGAACTAACCCAATCCACTGCAGCTCACACCGTTAATTGCACGGTTAACGGGAATTGAAAATTACATATTCCAATCCGACAAGCAAGATCCTTTATCACAGCCAAAAACCTTGCATGAAAGCCAGGTGGCCAGCCCTCTAATAAGGGTTGCAGTGGATTCTACCCAATTCTAGTTAGTAGGGACGGGCACCAAAATTGTCACAATCTGTGTTGTGACCAAGCTTTGCCTGTCACAATTGGTTTTGTGGCTTTGACAGTTGGGCACAAATCATTTTGTGACCTTCATATCACATCACAATTTATGTAGATTTGTTTTGTGCTTTTAGGGAAAGGTCATAATTGCAACTGTCACAGTTTGTGCCCTACTCCCAAAGTCACAGCACAATATGCATGAATTTTGATGTGACCAAGCACAATCTTATCTTCTTTTGTGTTGTGTCTTATTATAAGTATGATAATGATTCCTTTCAATTGAAATAGAGATTTCTTTATTTATTTAATTGGTATTTCACTATAATTATCTAAAACAAACTTTAGTTTAATCAAAACTTCATTTTGGGATAATGACAGGTTAAGCTATAGCAAATTGTAGTTAAAAAATGAAACCCAATAACTGAATCTGCTCTAATGTTACATTCTGTGCCTTGCATAAAATGATATCTTATGCCTCTTTATTGAAAATTATTTTAACTTTATATCCTGTGCCATGCACAAAATGAAATAATATGTTTCATATTTGAAAACCACCTTCCTTTTATATTTTGCAACCTACACAATGGAGTGGGGCATAAATTGTAGCCTACTCCAAAAGTTGCAGCCCTGATCTCCTGCCGGATGGCAGTTGGGTGAAGCTAAATTCTAGAGGGATAAGTACTATCCCCACCCAGACTTTTCAAGGGAAAGCAAGATACCCCAATCTAAGGGAATCCAAAAAAATTGAATCCAGTTTACCATCCAAAGGAAGGCAATGTTAGATTCTACTCAGAAATTGTCTACCACAACCCTAGCTCTGATGCTGACCCTTTGGGGTTTTAACCAGATGCTTCAAAAAACCACAGCTGCTGGCTGCTTTACTTATGAGGTTGCAGTATTCTATACCCTCCCATGAAAAACCTGGGGTTTACCTAAGAACAACCAGCTCAATCCAGGGCAGTCAATTTTACTGCTAAAGCGCCTCCCTTTGATTAATTTCTACTGGCAGCTCATTTCCTTTTATTTCAACCATTGATTTATGAGTAGTTTAATATCCATAAATTTATTTATAAACCTTCTTGTTAAAAATCAGGTCCCAAGTGTTAATATTTCTGGTATTGAGAGAATATCTTTATCCAGTTGTGTAGGATTATTGTATACTATGTGGATATATCTGTATGACAACAGATAGCTACTGAAAGTGTGCTAATTAATCCAAAGAAATCTTCACATCTAAATACAGGGGCCCAGCATTCTGGCAAAGATAGCAAGGGTAAAATAAGAGTTTCATGAGATACTGACAAAAAAGGTCTTGTGCTTGGAAGATTGTATCACAAAGAGGCTCTGTAATAGACCAGAAGGTATTACAATTGGGGATACCCTTCAATCTCCTATCAATGGGTCTTTTATAGAACTGACAGCTCTCTTTCCAGGATGTCATCTGGCATTTCTAACTCTTGCTCAGGCCATCTTTTCATCCCCAGACTGCCAAGATCATCCACCATAGTTAGGCATCATATAATATGACATGAGGTCATTTGGCATAGTAGCTAACACAGGGACATGTTTATTCATTGAATACACATAATTAATTTGTATAATGGCAGTAACAATACTTAATTGATTATTCTATTTTTAGAAAATATATTTGTTTCACTTAAGGCATCATTTATCAATTTAATATTTGAAGTAGCACTGGTGGTATGCCAATGAAATTTTATATCAGTTATTCCAAATTTTAGAGAATCAGAAAGCGTTATGGTGCCTAAACATCATCCCTTCTCTATTAATAGCTCAGGTGAACACTAGTATGGACCTGTGATGCTGTAGCTAATCAGATATTAATTAAAATTATTACATCCCAGTGCTCTTGACTGCGCTACTGGCACAAGCCAAGGGGCAATATACTGAGGCTTCTGAGATTGCAGTAGTCTTACCAATACCTGGCCCACCAGCAAGGTTATAAGGGTGCACTCCCATTCCAAGTCCAAACAGTTTTTCTCTCTGGTAAGGTTTAGTCAACAGCTAGGGAACACCAAGCTCCCAACGTTCCTCCTAGCTTGATTGAACTGGTTTGTTGGTACCAGACCTTTGACAGGTGCCAGAAACCCCAATATGCAGAGTACAGGAATAAAGATCAGCAGCTGTATTATTACCTCCAGACAGGGAATAAAAATGTTATAGCTAGATCTAATTGGGTCTAGTAAACAGGGTAAGGCTATAGAGGGTAGAATTGGAAGGAAGATTGCCAGGGGACCCTCCTTGGGCTGCTGGCTCATAAAAATTGGGGATAGGGAAGGCCAAAGGCAGGCCAGGTAAGGCCCACCATAAGATGGGTGATGAAATTAAAATATAGGGCAAACATTTTTGTATCTGTAACGTTTTGTGGGACGCCATTAGCCCTGAATTGGGATTTTTTTCCCAGACCGTCAAAAAGGCAGTCTGCGTGCAGGCAAAACCCCTCCAAAGCCTGGAGGACCTGGCCCATACAGTAGATGTGCGCTTTGTGTTGGTCTTCATGGTTGAAACCCCAATCCCTTCTCTGGAGTCCCCTCCAACTGTGAAGGAGACCCTAATCCAGCTGGATTGTTTGCTTTCCTGGTGCCACCCTGTTTTGAGACAACTGGCAGGCCAACAAAAAAACGCAGACCACAGGGCACCAGATGTGCCTAACCTGCGGCCCGGGGAAATTGGGTATAAAATCCCACAGTCAGAGGAATCCCAGGCAAGTAATTCCTCCGGTCTGAAAGTCCCTCAGCCCAAAATAATTGAGTTTGGGAGCCCTCCAGTTGGGACATCAGAGGAAGGCATTAGGAGTAATGTGCATCCTGAGTCTCCATAAGGTTCCTAGCCAATTGGTTAACTGTACCCTACACCTGGGCCTGCTGCCCCTATTTTCTTGGGGCCAGTCCATGAAAAGATTGGGCAGTGATTTTCAACTGGCTTCCCATTTAGATTGCTTTCCAATGACCCCTTTTAAAAAACCCTGGCCTTATCACCCTCATTGCATATAATGGAAGCATGGGCCATCAGGTCCCTTGCTTACCAATTACAATTATTGAACAAAACTCCTGACTTTACAAATCCCTTTTTTGTTTTGAAGTTTTATTTTTTAATAAAGGTTATTGTCCTGACTCCCGCCGCTGTCTTCCCTCCCACTTCCATCTGGTTTGTCTGCCCTACTGCCCGTGGTTTTCTGTTGATAATAAATCCAAGAGGATCCAAACTTGGCCCAAGTTCTTGATATCCCCCCAGTACTCATGGATTTTCCACCAAGAAGTTTTGGTAGAAAACCCCCTCTGGTACCATGTTGTCTCCTTTATATAAGAGAGCCATGATGGTATTGGTGCCCCTATTCTTATTGTTTTGGTCCACCAGCCCTGGTATTTGTGATAAAATTTCTCTGATTGCCCAATTGCCTGGTTTTACTCCTGGTCTGCTTTCTAATGCCTTCTTTCATTTCACCCAGGTACCCACCATCCTAGTTAAATTTGCCCAGTTGCCTTGGTCAGTTCTTTATCCTGAGGGGTTTTCACCTTCTGCCAAATTGGGGACTGACAAGCCCCCTTTCTCTAATTTGAAAACCCCCCTCCCTGCAACTGTTTCAGCTCCCTCCCATCCCTCCTTGCATCAAATCCCCAAATTGGATTCAGATATCCCTCCCACCCAGGATCACTCTCTGTGGTTGCTTACTGGAGCCCTGGTTATGGCCCTAGATGCCTACTTCCCTCCATTTTCTCAGATGGTCTCCTTTGGGAGGCCCCTTCAAGCGGCTATCCCAGTCTTTCACTGGATGGCATCCTGGTGGTTGGTCCCACCAGGATTGGAGCCTGACTTTGTTAGTCTAGCCCCCTCTCTTACAGTATCCAGGACTATGGATCAGCAGCAGGAATTATAGTGATAATTTCCCCCAAGAGGGTGATGTACACAATTCCAAATAGTTTTTTGGTATTGTCCAGGAGAGGATAATAGGCAGATTTGTGCTTGAGTTTAGGTGTAGGAGGGGGCTCCATATTGAGTTAATAGGCAGGAAGGCAGGTATACATATTTTTAAACAGACAGGGGTCTTTTATGTGCCAACTGCCTTAAAGTTGAAACAGGTTACCTCCTTAGTTCAGGCCAAGGGATAATTTGGAAGTATTTTATCAGAGGTGGAGTCCTTAAATTTGGGCTTCAGAGGGTGCTATGTAAAATGCAAAGGGCTGTAAGAAACACCTGGTAGACAGAAAACTGCAGGCAGAGGAGCTGGCGGGCCAGAAAGAGAAATATTCAGATGACAGAAATCTAAGATAAAATATAGAAATAATCAGGAGAGCTAATATTTCATAACACTTTTATTTCAAAATGGCAATAAAGCCTGGTGTGGGACCTGGGGTTTCATATAGTACTTCCTTATCAGACTTTAATCCTAATAATCAGGAATCTAAGTGTTGGGAGGCAGGTATTTGGGAAGGAAGGTAGCCCAGGTTTTGGGGCAGAAAAATGACAAAATTCCATCAGGGCAGAACAGGCTTCCATTGGCTGGTTTAATTATAAGGGTTTTATAACCCTTCTGTTCTGGAGTAGCATCCTTGGGGGTGGCCTGATAGTTAGTATCTTTTTCATTGGTGGGTGGTTTCATTGGTTACTTGGGTTAACATGAGGCTCATCAGGACAATGGCTAGGGTCATCTTCTCTGCATTGAACCAGTGGCTGGAGAGCACTTTCAAGGCAATCTCTGGGGCCTTTACATAGGTTTCTTTGCAGCTGCAAGCACCAATGGATCAAATCAAGGAGGGTTGTATCACCAAAAAATATGGGTGGGTTAGCGCCTGGTCTTTAGGGCTGGCAGCCTATGGCCAATATTAACCAGAGCTTAAATCCTGTTCCATATCTTGGGTTTTGAAAGGGGGAAACAACATTCTTAAGATAGATGATAATATGATATTGAATTTTTTAGTAACCATAAATTTATAGTACTATTAGGAAATGTCATGCCATAGGTGAAGACAAGGTATTTGATACTTGGTTTCTGTTATGGTAGCTTTATTGGTTTTTAATACATATTTGATATTTATCCTTATCATTGGATTAGTGCTAATTATTGGTATTCAATTATTGTACCAGAAGCTTGCTATAGGATGGTTCATGTAGTATCACCTGTATAATAGGCAACCACCAGAATTAACTCATTCTGCAAGTCAGCTTACTGTATTTTGACAGTCAGAATTAATAACACTCTAATGTCAACAGCATTGAAAATTCAGAATTAAGTTTTTTTTGCTCATGCAGACTACTAAATGATAACACTTTTTTAATCAGTAGAAACCTGTTTCTTAAAAATTTTACTTAAAAAATTAAGCTTCAAAATACTTTTTAGGGTAATATGATTGCTTAAATTAAAAAAAACTAGAAAAAATGGAGCATTACAGCTGAGAAAGGGTAACAAAAATACACTTCTATTTTATTTTACTATTAAATTAGCTATCTTCAATATAAAATTATTTTTTTTACTTATAAAAAAATAAAAAGCAAAATAAAAAAGGGCAACAGCGCCCATGTTGACACTTTGTCAACATGACCACTGTCAAATCAAAACTCTAAATCTCCTATGTTTTTTGCTAGTTGCACTAGCTTAATTTTTTTAAAGCATTCAGGGGTGAAAACCCAGAAAACACTACAAAATTGTGGCCATTTTGACACAATTTAATATTAAACTTGATCAAAAACTTGATTTAACCAGATTTTTCCTTTACATTTACTAATAAAAATTAGTTTATTTTTTTATATTTTTTACAACGTAAAAGTGTCAATGTTGACACTTTTTAAGCATAACTTATTTTTAATAACAAAACTGAAACATCTACAACAAAGAAATTAAGTGTGCATTTAATATTTTTTTATATTTAATTAATATATAGAAAAAACATTGTGCATACAGTAGATTGTTAAAATGTTCATATTATAAATATATATGTGGCACTTATTCTGGCTTTAATATAATAAATGGATTGGTGGCTAACAACAATCCAATAATTTAAGTGTGAGTTACTATGTAAGTTACTATAGAATTTATTATTGAAAATAATGTCTACACTCAGAAATATTGTCTATTTGCTTGTGATCATCCACTGGGGTGGAGTTAAGCAAATTAGAGTGGCACAATTAAGCTTAAATTAATATGCCACTTCATATAAAGAATGTCGTAAGTGACGTTGTCAACACTTTACCCTTTTCATTATCTTAACCAACGTTTTAACAACCTCTTATATATATAATGGTAAAATATCATATTACCACTACCCAAATATTATTTTTAATAAAAGAATAAAGAACATTGATACTTTTTTTACTTATTTTCATGTTTTTTATTTTACTATGTGAACAAAAATACACAGAAAACAGCTAATATTTGCTAGCCTGTGTAAATTTAATTAAGCGTCATATGAAAAAACATAGTAAATTTTCAAAAAAATCTCAACAGTGACAATGTTGTCAGTTATAATGTCTACAATTTTCTAATTGACAGTGAGAATTCAGCTTTTTTTACTAATTGTCACTCATAATGTCAACGCTTTTCATTTCTCACATATAAAACTTTATGTTTTACATAATAAAAACATCTGATTTTTTGATATGTTGTATTTTTAACTTTTCTTTTTCATATTTTCTAATTTTTAAAATAAAATCTATTTATAAAGCTAATACTTTCACATAAATATCTTAACCTTTAAATTGTTATTTATAACTTTAATAAAATAAAAGCTATACAAGTATTTTTTACCTTTTAAATGCCAAGAAAAGCCATATAAAGTTTCCTTTTTATATATTATATTTTTAAGTTGTTTTGTTTGTTTTTTAAATACATTGCTTTATTTTAAACCCTTTTACTTATTATTTTAGGACAAGAACACCTCTAAGCAGCCCAAAGGAGCCAAGCGTCCCTCTAAGCCAACAAAATCTACCAAGAAGAGGCCTGTCTCATCAAAGAAGGTCACCCCCAAGCCCTCCCCTGAACCCTCTCATGAAAAGAGCCATGCTCACTCCACTGGGGAAGAGGAATCTGATGGCTTCCTTACAGACCACAGCTTTTAAAACTTGGCTTCAGATGAAGAGCCAACCAAGAAGAAGCACTCAGCCCAAAAGTCCCCACCCAAGGATAAGTCTCCTGCACATGAGGAGCACCACAACAAGCCCCCTTCTGCTTCCCCACCACCACCAAACTCCCCCCTTCCAGTTCATCAGGGGATGATTCAAAGCCCCTCCCCAATTACTTCCCTGGCTTTCACCATGCTCTTGCTGGCCCCTGGGACCCTCTGCTGGCCTATAAAATCTGCAATGTTGATGGCAAATTTAAGGTTCCCTCTTCCTTGCCTAAGTATTTTCCTATCATGAGTGTAAAGGGTGGGCCAGCCATGGTGGCCAATGGTTATATTTTCTCTTGTTACAATGCCAACTGGGGCTTTAAGAGGTGGCACTATACCTGCAAGGACTGCTCCTGCCCAGTGTGGCTCAATAATGAACGCTGGGACTTGGTACAGACCATCAAGGGTGAACACACTTGTGTGATGCCCAACACAACCATTTCCCGCCTTCTCAAATGATATCTGGTTCAGGTCATGCCCACCTCAAAGGACCTTTCCCCAACCCAGCTGGCCGTGCTTGCATGCAAATACCTCTCCCCCATCAACCTCAAGAGGGTGCCAACCCATACCCAGTTGGTCAAGTTTGTGAGTGATAGGCGCCAAGCCTTGAACCCTCTGGTCAAGAGTGCCACCACCATTGAAGACCTGGTCCTCACAGATGCCAAAAAAATTGAGGATGGTGAGATGTTCCTGCTCCATGACAATGGGCAGGAAGTGGAGGATAGGATTATAGCCTACACCACAACTCAAAACCTGGAGCAGCTCAATACTGCTACCACCTGGCTGTGCAACGGCACATTTGCAACCTGCCCAAACATCTTCAAGCAGCTTTGGGTCCTGCATGGGCAGTTCTATGACCAGGTTAACCCCCTTGTGTTCTTCCTCCTGCCTGGTGCCAAGACAGAAGTCTACACCAGAGAATTTAAAATTGTCTGGGATGCTTTGAGCTCCCTTCCCACTAACCAGCTCCCCCCTCCCACTCACGCCACCAGAGCAAACCCTTCCTCCGCTAAGAAGGATGAGTCAACCCTAGCTGCAGAGCAGCTAGATCATGTATGCTCACTTGGGCCAAAGGTGATCATAATGAACTTTGAGCAAGCTCAGTTCAGAGCCTTCAAGGCCACCTTCAATGGAGAAGTCTAGGACAACTTCTTCCATTTTAGGCAGGCCCTCATCAAGAATCTCAAGAGCAAGAAGGAGCTTTTTGACAAGTATCTTAACAATGGTAAAGGGAAGTGCCACTTTGCCATCACCCAGTTTGCTTCCTTGGCTTTTGTGAAGCTAGAGCTCACTGGGCTTGGCTTTGAGGCCCTCCTGGAGGATACTTACGTGAAGAAGCACTCCAACATTTTCAAGGGTTACCTTGAGTACTTTGAAAAGCAATGGGTAGGCAAGAAGGTGACCACCCGGAGAGGAAAGAGCGGGATCAATGCCCCTTGGAATTTCCAGGACGCCTGCCTCAAGGGGGAGATGAAGACCACCTCTAGCCTTGAGGTTTGACACAAGCACTTGAAGACCAAGTTTTGGTCCAACCCCAAATACAACAAGTTCTTTGCCAAGCTACAGGAGGAGCAGGCCAGAAATGTCTCCAAGTTTTGCAACCTAGCCAACCAAGTGGCCCCAAAAAAGAAGAAGAGTAAAGATCAGGATTACCAGCAGGCAGTGCAAAAAGTGGCAAAAAAGAAGTATAAGGTGGTGGAAATCAAAAAATACCTTGAAGATGTTGCAACTGCTCTTGCTGGTGGGTTCAATTAGCCAAATAAACTTTGCTTTGCTTTTCCTGGTGTTGAGCAACTTGGGTTATTGCTGGTATGTTCAAAGCTACAGATAGATGTTAGCCTTGCCAATGTACTCTACCTAATCCTATACAAGAGCACTACAGACTACAATAGAATATAACTTTGAAGATAATTATATTTATTGAAACTGGAGTACAATCTAGCCAGCAGCTGCAATCTATCCAGGTGTAACTAAGAGCTTGTTGTTATCCTTTCAGGCGTCTGTATCAATATATACTGCAACAACCCTTGTTCTTGTCCTTTCAGACAGTTCTCAGTGGCTACCTTTGCAATGGGTCCATCTTTGCTGGCTGCACCTATCCTGATTGGCTGTACTTGGCACATGTGTTGCTACTGGCCTTAGCAGGTGTACATGGCACTTCAGCTACAGCCTATGCTCTTCTTGAGCTAGCCTACTGTCATTTATTGATTGACTGCATCTTACACGCCTTTTATTGTGCTGGGAAACTACACTGTATTTAGTTGACACTTATAAATGGTCCTTAATCTGTCCTCCAACATTGGAAGGTAGAATTCCGGTATTCCTTTTGTAGGGCTTAATTAGTGATTCTTTTCTGGCTGGAAAGCCTTCTGCTTATTATTGCAACAGGTTGAATTGGGGATTATATACTGTATAATAGCAGACTCAATCCAATATCAACTCGTGGATTATCTGCCATGTAATGCTGACCCAAACCAATAAGTACCTGATTATACACTATGTAATGCTGATCCAAACTTGGTATTTCTTAGCCATATGCACGTCACTTGTTTGATATACTCATATACGTCCATCAGGTTGGGTGGGACTGAGTTGATACAACGTCCAGTAGGATGGAATGAGCAATATACAATTGATGATTACATTATTACACACCATGTAATCAGTGATAATAATTATATTGGCTAACCTTTATACTGTATATAATGCTAATATCAATTATAATAAACTAGTAATTATATGGTGTATAATTACTACACATAGGAATGATAATCAAGTGATAATATGGAATATAATTGTTGCATCTATCATAATAAACTAACAATTACACAGTGTATAACTGCCATATCCATTATAATATATTGGTGATTAAATGGCGTATACATACTATGCTTAATAGAATATTATCCTAGTGATAATATGGCGTGTAACTGATAATGATCTGTGTGCAATGATTAGCCTGATCATTTGTGGTCAATCAGCCTAATCTCACACCTGGATTGATTTTACTTTTGGGTTTTTATATTTTTCTTATTTTTTGGATAGTACTAATCTTCTTAGGTATAAATGGTAAGTTTCAGATACAGTTTTAATGTGGTTTTATAAGAAATATATTATATTTTGTTAATTTATCTTTAAGGCATGAGATTTTATCAGTTGTTCTTATATAAGGTATAATAAATTTAAATTATATTTTTTATATTTTGTAGGTATTATGATATATAAAATATCTTTATTTTTGGTTCATTGGAATTTTAGTTTTTATGGGAATAAAAAATAATTTTATAATAAAAGTATAATTTATATAGTAAATTGAAAAATAGTTGCTTATATCTCTTTTTTCTTATTACTTATGATAATTTTTTATTACATTTTTGAACTTTCTGGGGTCATTTTAGTATAATAATATATTCTAAATATTTTATATTAAAAATGTTCAGGGTAAACTGTGCCGTTAGTTAAAAAAGTGTCAACATCCAGGAGACAACATTATGTAAAACCAGGTTGTCACTTTACTATAGTGTCGACATTTTTAGTGTCAACATGGGTGCTGTTGCCTAAAAAAGTACTACATATAAATTCACATGTTTTAGGAAAATATCATAATCAGAAACACTAACATAATTTCTCTATATTAGAAACTAAAAATACATATACTTTACTAGTAAAATACTGGCATAGGCTATATAATACAGTTTAGGGCATCAAACTGGTAATAAAAAACCATGATTTATTTTTTTAAAAAAACACAAAGTGATTATAAATTATTTAGACTAGCTATTTATAGAAAATAGTATACTGAACAAATCAGAACTATATAAAAATAGACAATACTCAATAAATTTATATATAAACTAGACTTTAATAACCTGGTTACCATTTAGAACTGTTGTAATCTTCTTGATATATTCACCAAGCTCTTAAAGATTTTGTTTGGCCTTAACTATGTCCTTGATCTTATTTTAGTATAGTAGTTTTCAAACCTTTTGAGATAAATGTGTATTAGTCAGTTTAGAACGCATGAACTCAGTCTAAAAACAAAATCAAAATGGATCCAAATCTATTGTAATTTAATATAAATTCCTTAATTTTTGATTTTGTTTTAGAATAAGTTCATGTGTTCTAAACTGAAAAGTATGTGTTTATCTCAAAAGGTTTGAAAACTACTGTATTGCTTTTCTTTGGTGGCTCTCTTCTTCTTGGATGAGAGGTTAACAATATCTCTGATGGATGCAACAGTCTTCCCTTGTTGGACTTTGATGTGCTCGTAGAAAGTGTTGTATCTGGGCTTGATTCCAAAGGAGCACTTAATATGCTTATGCCAGCACTCCAAATATGAATTAATTCTCATCTCATCCTTAAGAACTGCCTGGTAGCAGTTCCAGTTAGCTTTGGCTCTGGGCTTAGTGACCTTACGTCCAATCCACTGTGGTTTGTAATATTCAATGAAAGGGTAGAAGGCATCCTCATGTTTCTTGGCATATGAATCCTAGAATAAGAGGTCAAAGGCTTGTCCAGTATGCTCTGGCTTTACAAAGGCTAGTGATACAAACTGCTTAATTAAGAACTTGCACTTTCCTGATATATCTAGACAGTGGAGCTTGCTGAGATAAGGTAGGCCCTTTAGTTGCCTGTTGATAGCATGTCAATAATGGAAATAACACCCCCAGACCTCTTCATCAAAGGTGTTTACAAAAGTGTTATACTGGGCAGTTTCATAGTCCATGATTATAGTTGAGGGGCCAAGTGCTTTATCATAAGCTTCTTGTTCTGCAGCAAGGGTGGCTTTGTCCTTTTCATCATCATCTGGATTGGCTCTAGTGTTATGGCCAGGGAGACTCTTTTTATTACTGGGTAAAGCTTTGATGCCCTCCTGAAGGATTTTAAAGGCCCTTGTATAGATCTCTTCTTCTGCCCCAGGAAGCAGAAATTAGGCAAATGGGAGCACCTTGCCTTCAATAAAGGAATGTACAACCAATAGTTGGTAAAAAAATGCAGGGACATACTGCAAAAGTACTGTCACATAACCAGGTCTCTTAATCTCTTAACTGCTCAAGGTTCTGTTGTGTAGCATAGAATATAATTCTTGCCTCTGCTGTAGGTCCATCATCATGTAAAAGGAACACCTCATCATCATTGAACATCTTTAACTCCTCTGTCAATACTAACTCTCCTTGGACCATGACAGATTTATTATGGAAGAATAGATCACAGTGTTTGTCACATATGTACTTCACTAACTGGTTGCGGTCAGAGATGAGCTTCAGGTTCTCATTACTTAGGTGAGTGGTGGCCTTACCTGCCAGATCAGAAGCCTTGACGTCTTTGGAGACTGGAACTATTTGGTAGAGGTACCACTTTAGAATCTTTTCAATAAGATTAATTGGAGCATTGCATGTGTGCTCTCCTTTTTCACTAGTGACTTTATCCCATCCTTCTGTATTGATCCTGGCAGCACAGCTTCTATCTTTACACACATAATGCTTGCTTCTTCCTGCTCTCTTTTGATTGTTGTAATTAAAAAAATAGCCATCACAGACTAAACTTGCACCTCCTTTGACAGACATTAGAGGGAAACCCCAAGGGAGCTTCTTTGGGAGCTTAAACTCTCCTTTGACGTTACATATATTGTGAAAAACTTTAGGGGAACTCATGGGACAATTGGTGCTTGATGATATTCAGACAGGTAATTATCAGGAACTTCTTTATTGATACTTGATGAAGAGGATGGAGGTGCAGATTTATTGGGCGGTAGAGGGGAATTATCTGGAGTTGCATTCTTGCGCTTCTTGAACTGGGATGAGCTTGATTCCTTGGGGCTTGATTCCTTTGAGCTTGATTCATCTGGGCTTTACTGGGGTTCTGGACTCTTGGGTATATTTTTTCTTCCTTGCTTGTTTAGTGGAACCTCATCTCCTTCTGATTGGTATCAGCTTTGAGAAGAGGAGGGGTCAGGGGAGGGCTCTTTACTTTCAGGGTCTGGGGTCTTCTCCTTTGTCTTCTTTTTCTTTGAAGGCTCTTTGGCTGATTTTTTGTTGGGGTAGGGACTTTAGGCCTTTCCAGAGGCTTTGGGCACTTTCTTGGTTGACTTGGGGTTCTTTTGTGGCTTCTTGGAAGATTTGTCCTACAATAATTAGAGTATATTCATAAAGTAAGAATAATCAGTTAAAAATGAATAAAATTAAATAATAATCACTTGTTTTATTTTTTTAATTAAATACAGTAGTTTTAAAAGCTATGGCAACAACCAAAAATACCTCAGATTTAAACAAAATGATTTCAGATTTGAACAAAATCCAAGTTGCGTGAGATTCAGGATTCATTTAATTATAAAATTTCAGTTAATAAATGAACTGTCAAACAAAAAAGAAAATTTTACTAGCCCATTATACAAAATTATATCAAACATCAAGTGGTGTAGTTCTAACCACAAACAAAATGAACTGACGCAACAAGTGATATGGATGGATGCTGTTCTGGAGTATATTATAATCCAATAAGGATTCATATGAGGCACCAACAGAAGGACTAAAATGAAAAAAAATTTGAGCAATCTAGAAGCAATATTCCACAAGCATAAAACAAAATGAACTCACACAAGATGTGTAGTACAAGCATCCTAAAATAGAAAAATAACAGTTTAACAGCCAATCAACAGCTATCCAATTTAGGAACAGAGGAATTTTATTCATTTTCATGGCTCCAGATTTGTATGAAATGGTTTTGAGAACCTTCCAAATATGGACTTGAGATTACAAAAAATAAATCATTAAATTTTAAAAATTCTACTTTTAGTGATTTTATACTAGGTTTTTTTAAAAAAGGTATTTACTAGCAATATCTTTGATGGCACAAGCAGCCAAGCTAGCTTCAATGGAGGCAAGGCTCAGAACGTGGAGGCACCTGTTTACACCCAAGCCTTTGAGGCGGATAACAAGGAAGCTAACTGTACCTGACCACTGACCCCTATGGCTTTGACTTGTTCAGTAGTCACATAGTATCTAGCTCTGCCCCTGCTCCTGTACCCACCCCCGCACAAGCTGCCCACCAAACAACCAATCAGGATAGCAATTTGGTTTGGAACAACTTCCTGCCACCAGCCAACCTGCCCCCTACAGCCAATCAGGATTCAGCTCCCACAGCCCAGTGCCCAAGCAACAAATCATCACCACCCAGATTCTTCAGGAAATTGTGGCACTGAACCTTCAGGGTCTGTCCTGGAATCAGATAGCCAGCCAATTACAATTCACCTGGGCTACTGTCATGCGGGAATTCAACAACCTAATGAGCAGGGGGAATCTGATCAGGACAGCCAAGAAGCCCAAGAAGGCCCCTGAGTCACAAATATCTGAGGCATACCCAATCATGCTTGACCTCCTCCAGCAGGATCCCAAGCTTCCATTGACCCAGGTCTGGAAGCAACTTGCGCACTATGGTATTTGAGTGTCTGAGCGCATGGTGCAGCTCTGGATGTATGGGAAGGTGGCTTCCGTACGGGTTCTTACCAATTTTCCCGCCAACTAATGGGATGGCACTGAGGATTCCCTGTATGACACTGCCATTGAATCAACCCTGGTCCAATGCCTGACTAGTCTAACTGATGATGTCATGTTCATCTCCTATTACAAGCTATCAATAGCTTTTGATGATTATGGCAAGCAAGGAAGAGCCACCACTCAAAAAGGAAGGAAGAAGGTCAAGAAGGGGACATTCATTGGTGCATTTCTGGCTGTTTCAGCCAAGGATTTTGTCTACTATTAGACAAGCCCAGATTTCATCAATGGCTACTCATACAGCCACATCCTTGGTAGATTACTTGACTCCTGAGATGGCTCAAATTCCAAGTACAAGGGTTTCTTGAGCCACCAGATGAAGGGGTAGCTCCACCGCCCTTGAGGTCATCCAGGGATGCGGGCGCCAGGCCTCAGTCTACCCTGCTGGCCATGCAGACGTCCATCTGGCTGATGTTGTCTTCTTCAACATGAGATCCACATTATGGGAGCGCTGCCCTACGGCTTTCAACGACCTTTTTCTTGGGGTCCTTGACCACAATTTTCTCTTTGGCTGCCAGATGGTGGCTGACTTATTTGCGCAAACAGTTTTCCATGTGAACATGGGCAACCAATCATGTAAGGATAAGCGCCTTCCACCTCAGGCCACTGCCACTTACCAGCCCATCCAG
Source organism: Entomophthora muscae (assembly GCA_014839935.2). Lineage (NCBI taxonomy): Eukaryota > Fungi > Entomophthoromycota > Entomophthoromycetes > Entomophthorales > Entomophthoraceae > Entomophthora > Entomophthora muscae. The sequence continues at coordinate 70,594 of QTSX02002262.1, forward strand.
CCAATGACTAATGAGGAATACAACAAGCATTATATGACAGCCATCACACAAAATCCTCCTGCATCCACCCCCGCCACCAACACCCCTAACCCGCAAGCCCAACCCACCCAATCCCAGACCCCCCAGGCCAGCACCGCCTCTACTTCTTCCTTCCTGTGTTATTCTGCCTCCTAGGCATCACTCTCCCCCGCCCCAATAAACCCCTGTCACCAAAAATTTTCTATTTATATTATCTTTTTTTTGAATTTCAATTGTTCATGTTTTCTTTGTTTATAGTTGGTTTTATTCTTTATGTTCAGCTTATTTCTATAAAATCATATATTTACTATGCAATGTATCTAGATCCAGAACACAGTTATTTTTAGCACTTTTAACACACCCCTTGTGAAAATATTAACAACAATTTGGTGATCAGCTAAATTTGATTTAGAAAATTATAGTGTTAACTGTTTTAAGATAAAGTTGTTACTGATCCAAATTCAAAACCTTAATGATAAACTTTAAGCCAATCAGGAGCCAAGTGATAAAGTGATTGTTGTAACATAAAGGGCATTCAATAATTCTTTGATGTATGTGCACTAATTAATATGATTGGCTGGATGTTTTGCCATTGTACGCCATTGCCGCTGTGGCAAGTTGTTGATGGACTAGTGCTTAATCAGCTGCTGGGTTAGCACTAGTCCATCAACAACTTGCCACAGTGTCAATGGTGTACAATGGGAAAACATCCAGCCAATCATATTAATTAGCGCACATGCATCAAAAAATTATTGAATGACCCTTTATTTCACAACAATCACTTTATCACTTGGCTCCTGATTGGCTTAAAGTTTATCATTAAAGTTTTGAATTTGGATCAGTAACAACTTTATCTAAAAACAGTTAACACTATAATTTTCTAATTTAAATTTAGCTGATCACTAAATTGTTGTTAATATTTTCACAAGGGGCTATGTGAAGCGCCAAAAATAATATGGTAATCAAGGAAACAATGCCAACACAAAGCAAACAACACATATTGTGATGAGCGTAAAACATATACAAAATGGGTAAAAAGATGGGATAATGTAGTAAATAGGAAAACAAAAGGGAATAAACAAAGAGGCAACAGTATCAAAATAATACAGAATTTATTGGGGCAAAAGCTATAAAAACATATGAAAAGGTTAGTAAAAAAATCAATGAGAGAATTATAGAAGCTTCTGAAGGATCTCAACTTGGCAATTGCCAAAATCAAAGACATTGACAGCAAGGTCAAAGCCAAAGTAAAGTCTGCCGTCCTCACTGGGGACAAAATTGACAAGGTGTCTGCAAAGACCCTAATGACAAAAATGCTAGACACCCTTGAGAAGACCATCAAGAATCTTCTTAACATCCAGAAGACAGTAATCAAGGGCCTGCAATTTAAGGCATATAATATTTCTGCACTGTCCATCTGGGTTGACAACCCGGAGATATATGAACATCTCAAACCTGCCAAGCGTGTCAGAATAGAGGATACTGAATTGCCAGCGCAATTGCTTGCACCAAGAATGGCCAAGCCTGCTGAAGCAGCCAGCAAGGAAGAAACAACTGAAGGTAACATAAAAAATAAAATTAATAAAAATTTGCAAATACTTACTTGTTTTTTAGAGAAAATAGACAGTGAACTCCGCCAAGTCCTGGTCCCCTTTGTCCCTGCCACATTCTACGCCAACTAAGCCACTCATGTGGCTAAGCAGCTGTATCTGTCCCCCCTGTCTTGCAGGAGCTGGAGGACCGCATCCACAGGCCCTTTCCAATGTCCAGGGAGGCATTGGCTGGGCTGACGCACGGCAAGGGGGCATCTGAGTGGCTAGTTACTGCCTACAAGGATGCCCAACTGGTCCACCTGGACCCAATTAACCTCAGTGGAGTTTACTGTGTAAAATTCATTGAGCTTGTTTGGGACGTCCTGGCAACAATCCCATTCAAGAATGTACTGGAGATGGGCCAGGCTCATACAGCTGCTTGCTTCTGCTTCCTGGTGGAGCACACCCTATCTTACCTTCTGGACAACTTCAGGCACACGGTGGGGAAATTGACTGTTGCAGACGCAACAGTTGTCAAGAAAACTAATATCCTCCTGGCAGACTTTGGGCTGATCTAGAGTGCAGATGAGACAGGGCTCCCCTTGGCAATGGATCTTACCTTTGCAAAGACCAGGCACAATAGAAGATCAGTGTGGTCTATAATAAATTATGTGAGTTTACAGAAGCCTTTGCTGGGCAAAGGCTTCACTTGGTGGTTTACCTTGGGTATCTTTTCTTCTTTGGGATGAGCGCCAGCATGGAGGATCTAGATGGGATCCTTCTAGGAATCAACGAGGCCCAGCTTTCACTTGACAGGAAGAAGGTCCCCCTGGGTATGACTTGGTGGACCACGTGATACAAAACGCCCTGGTCCTGGCAGGGATTTACAGGTTTGCAGCCCCATCCAAAAAGCTGCTCCTCTATTTGCACCTAACCCTTCTCCCCTTCACCAGCAGGAGGGAGTTTTTTAATAAGGGCATATCCACTATCCACAGTGTGGCGGTGGAGAATGTGTGCCACCTCCATTGCAGGGTGGATACATACAGAAGAACACACTACAGGAGTTTGTAATAAATTCTCTCTTCTAATAAACATTATTATACTCTACAATATTTTTATTATAATAAAATTTTATAATTCTTATTTTAGCAAACAGCATTTGCAGAAATATATCCCAGAGAAAGTCTTAATAAAAGTGTTATAATATATTTCAATAAAATCTACTTCTGATTTGTACACATTAAAATTAACTTTTTTTGATTATTATATTTATTTGCCAAAAGTGATATTAATGTGTTTGTGTAATCCAGTATCAAGCTTTTGGGATACCCTTAGACGACACAATAAAAAATGATTATAATAAATAAATTATTAACCTTCATTGATTGTCCTACTGAATGTGGTTGCAAGCTTGGAAACATCTAAATATAAAATGATAATTAATAAATCTTGAATAGTAAATTAGAGAATATAAAAAGAATTGGACACACTAAGCCTTTAATTGATTGGCTGTTTGGCTAGGCATGCGGGGATGAATGAATCAGCGTGGCCATAGAATTTGGCCACAGTCTCAGCTGGGAGGGTGTGGATCCCAGCCTGTAGCAAATTAAAGAGGTCCTCAGTCCCAGTTGGGGTTCCTCACTTGAAAACTTGCTTGAGCCACCCAAAGACTTCCTCAATGGGATTTAGGAATGGCAAATAAGCAGGGAGGAAGAGAAGGCGCAAATTTGCTGTGGCCAATTGCTGGGGGCCCACTGCAATGCTGGTGTCAATCATTGGGAATTCCTCAAGAATATCAGCCACCTTATGGAGACCAATGTTGTCCAACACAATGACATGAGTGAAGCCAGGGCTTGTGCGCCTCAGGTGCTCCTGGACCAATTGGAGAAATGATAGGAAGGTACAGCTATTGTGGGAGCCCATCATCATTTGGTATAGCTCAACCCCCTTTGGACCAAGGAGAGCCATCATTGAGTAGGCTGTGGCGTGGACTGCAGCACGCTGAGCCATCCTGTTATTGGAGCCTTTGGGGACATAGCCATATTCATTGCGCATAGACAAGGCAAATGCCAATTTGTCAACATATTGAAATTTGACCATCCCCTTGGCTTTGAGGGAAGTGTACGCCTCTGTGTAGTTTTTCTGGGTCTTGATGTTGGTTGGGCTGTTTCTATTATAGGGAGATACCCTAAGCTTTTTCCAGGAAAAGCACATTCCCTTGACCAGATGGTAGTAAAAGGAAATTGAGGCCTCAATCCCAAAAAAAGATTTGACCATGGCCTGTATATTTGTTCTTCAAGATGGCAATCCCAGTTTGTCCACTGGCAGATTGCCCATTTGTGCTCCTTGGTGAGCATGGTTGACACGTGCAAGGATTTCTCTGCGGCAAGGACTCAGCCAGTATTGATGAACTTGTTGAATGTCTTGGAAGCGTACTTGGGATCCACCCCAACAATGGCTGCAGCTGCCCTATAATTGCCTGATTTGTACATTAGCTTAAGTAAGATGATGTGCTTGATATCAGGAATACGCTTCTGAGCAGGCTTTGTGGGTTCAGACAAGACAGGATCCTGATTGGTGACAGGCTTGCAAGGCATGGGCACCTTGGTGTAAAACTCAGCAACTTTCTTCAACACTAACTGCCCATCATTGGGTTGATAGAACTTGGGCTCCTTGTCATCCTTCTGATCACCATCACTGACGTAAGGCTCATAGCTAGTATCAAGTACAGGCTTCACCTTCTCCAGCATGGCTGACGGGACCAACTCTTGCCAGTACACAATGTCAAACACATACAAAGTAAGTTCTACCTCCTTGTTTCTAGCTTTCTTTGTAGTGGTGACCTTGGTGGGCTTCCAGGTCAGCTTTGGGACCCAAGGGTTGATGCTCCACACCCTATCAGCTTTTGCTCCTTGAACCGGCTGTGTCAGTGCAGTGTCACTATGGAACTCTCCTCTCCTGTCTCCTCCTTGAGTAGGCACTTGGGTTGCACTAACTCTATTCTTTGACCCGCAGGAGCAACCGCAACTGCAGCGCACAACAGTTGTATTGGTACTCTGTTGTTGTTTTCCTTCCATTTTAAAATTTAAAAAAATATTAAATAAATTTCAATTAATTTACTCCCTAATTTTATTTTTTGCTTTTATCTGAACATGGATATTTAATTAGAGTTTTTCCCACTCAATATCCCAATTATAGATTTTTTATTTCTTATTTAGTTGTTTTTGGTTTTACAATGCCCATTTTAGAATACTCAAAAAAATCCACCCATTTTTGTAGATTTTACTGCCAAATTGAAACACCCAACACAATATTTTTAAAATTTATGTTTCAGATCTTGTGTCCTATTTTAGATACCTTGGTATCATTCATGATTACAATCCATTGCAAACACTGAGTGAGTGATTTTGTTTTTGTAGTGAGTTGCTATTGTGTTTTGTTTTTGGATTGTTTTGACTCACCTTGCTTGGGTGTATTTTGTCAATGATACACATAGTAAACATATGTACACCAAAAGTCAACTCACACTATTTTGTTTGTGAATCAAGGTATTTTAAAATGTATTTGAATGGTTTTACTTTGCGCGTGAGCTCTTTGTTGCTGTGTTAACTCATTTTGTCCATTAAAACCCATAAAACCTGTTAAAAGAGTGTATATTTTAACCTGATAGTTAGATTTTGTTTAAATCTGAAACTTTTTTGTTTAAATCTGAGGTATTTTTGGTTGTTGCCATAGCTTTTAAAACTACTGTAGTTTATAGAAGTATGGAAAGTAATTTTAGAGCTAGTTTATTAGTAAATAATAGAAAAAAACCATGTTTAAATAAAAAGTCAAAATTCTGGTAGTCACAATAGTCAAAAATATTTAATTTAGTTTGTCAGCATAAAAAATGCTTTAATTTTGACTGTTGGTATACTGAAAGTCAGCATTAAACTAGAAAAACACTATGTAAATCACTTATAAAGCTCAGGTAATATTTTCTGGAGTTGGTTTTTTAATGCTGAAATTGATTATTTTTAAATTTTAAAAAATTAAAGTTTTGTATATGTACTTATGAAAACTAAATAATAAAGATTTTAGAGGAAAGTCTAAAGTACAGCCCTGGGTACTTTGGCCTGAATTATTATACCATTGTATGTGTGCTTTTTGTTAAGCAGCAGTGTTTTACTAATAAACCAGTGAAGGTGTCAACATTCAGGAATTCAGTGTTATTTTATAGTAACTCTCCTATTAAATATTGCTTAAATTATGTCACTTTGTTTGCTTAGTCAAACCCCTTTGTTTTAATTTAGGTGAAGTGTCAATTTGACACAAAGTTGACATTATAAATACATATATAATTTCTAGTTTTAACATATGCATTTTGGCTTAAGTGGACTTCCAGAAATAAGCTATAGTTTATCCAGTGAGTTTAAAATAACAGTAAATATCTAAATAATACAAAGAACACTATGAAAGTTGGCATATATCTTTGTTCAATGCTTATCTTAATATATATTTAATAAAAACAGTAGTATAAAATATAAAAAGTAGTTATTTTTAGAATATTGTGTATTTTATTTAGAAATTTATGGATTCTTATTTGGTGTCAACATCCATATATTACTTACTGTAGTTGACCTTAATGTAAAAGTACAAAGAAACTTACATTTTTATAGTAAACTATATTGGTTTTTTGGCTTAAAAATAAGCCTTTTTTTAAGTGGTGTTGACATTATGCCTGTTCCTTTTTAATTTTGAGATTCTGACTTAATAATTCACTATGAAGAATTAGCTTAGTTTTGGAAATGCCCAATTCCGGCAGATAAATACTAAAATAATGTAGACTTATTGAATGTTGACAAATTTTCAACATTCAGTAAGTTGACTTGCAGAATGAGTTAATTCTGGTGGTTGCCCTTTCCAGCCGATATCAACTCCTTGGGGAGTTATTTCATATGGAGATGATTTCCATTCCTGTAGGTTCCTTGGTCACAGGGTGCTGTATTTTGGCCTTATAGACATCTTGGGGATTAACATCTGGAGTGCTTTCTTGTAAGAGTATGGTTGTAGGACTATAAATCTAAGGTAACAACTAAATAGAGTGTAAAAGCAAGTAGATAATGTGTAAAAGTATATTTTTATTTGGGAAAAAAGGGAAGTTTATTTACTAGGAAAGCTGTACAGTAGATATAGGAGTGTTATTAACACCTGCACCATTGTCTGGAATATTACAGCATCTTCTGGTGTCCACCAGGCTTGTGCATCTGTGTTCTTCCCATATAGGGATGATCCAGACAATCTGGCGGGGAATAGTAAGTGCTTATTACCCCAGAGTAACTGCAGTTTGCAGCTTCCCATTACAGAAGTTGCTGGCAGTTCCCAAGCCCAATCCATCTGGATATAAAAGATTAGCTGAATCATTGTAACATCCAAGATACAATTGAAAATGCAAATACGTCAGATCCAACAGATTTGAGTGCAAATCAGATTGCCTTGACTATTAGGATTAATTCCACTGATAGCCTTGACCATTTTACCCATGCAGTCTAATTGACAATATTTTCCACCACTAGAATGAGCAAGGGTATAGATAGAGAGCACTGCACTCAGGAATCGCATATGTATGACAACCAAAACAATCTAACCAGAGCCTCTAGAGCCTCAACTATTAGGGCCAGGGCAATGGCAAGTAAAGCTACCAGGTTGGTCAATGAGAAGAGTGCCTGGAACAAAATCCATAAAACCAATGAACACTTGGTCAAAAGAATCCAAACCTCACAGGAGCAAAGATCAATAATTCAGCTAGAGTCTCAACTGGGCACAGGCTTGGGAAAAGTATCCAGATTATCATATCTTCTGTATGTGGCACTTCAAGGAGGACTACACTGAGGAGTAAATGTTGGCCTGTATGGTTCTTCTCACCATGACTTGTCACTTGAAGGCAGTGACTTCCAAACACTGCAAGTTCCAATAAAGCCTTTTTTCATATATTGCCTTATTCTTTTCTTTCTGCAATGTAGATAACAGCCCAGGGCATTTTTTCATTACAAGTTTTCTGGATTGCTTTCCTTAAGGGGGTTTACTTTTGAGTACTAGGAGCAGAACAAATTTATTGATTGTGTACTCTAGTAATAAAGTGACCATTAATTGGATCCTTAGTGTAGTTCTCAGGATCCATTTTCTGGTTGGCCTTAATAGGCCCTTGCCACAGCATGACAAGTGTGTTTTTACATCCATACCCTCTATTACTATAGAAGTATACAGCATCACTCACCTTTTACAAGTGGAGGGTAGGATAGCTATTGGAAGTGTGGTCTATATACTTATTCTTTAAATTCAACTTGGAATGATAGGCTTCAGCCTCTATATTGGTAAAGGCCTGGGGCAACTTCTGGAGGTAGGCTTCTGGGGTGATAGAAGGTCTAGGCTTTATCATGGAGAGCAGGCAGCAAGGAAAGTCAGGTGAGCGTCCATGGAAGAGTTAAAAGGGTGGCTTGTCAGCAGCTCTACAGTACCTAATGTTAAGTACCATGGCAGGGTGATAGAGCAATCCATTACATGCATTTGTGGTCTCATTGTTGTGAGAGGTCATCAATTCCTGGTAGTGATCCTGTTGGGATAGTGCTCTCTGTATGGAAACACGTCCTGTGGGTCCTTGATCAACAATCACTGAGTCCATTTGCAAGGAGGAGCATATGTTAGCTATCCATAGGTACTTGTATTTAATGAATATAAAATCATCCTTTACATTTGCAATCACCAAAGAGTTCTCTAAAGAGAATGTACTGTGGTGATCTCCTCCCCCCACAAAGAAAGGTCAACCAGTAGTTTTTTATAAAGCTCATCAGAAATAGAGGACACAAGGGCAATGGTAGGCAGTCTTGAGAGGCAATCCACATTTTGATGAACAGTACCAGAAAAATGCACTATGTCATAATTAAAGGCTTAAAGTTTGATGTCTCAATGGGCAAGTCTTTCTTCTGGATCCTTCAATGTCTTCAACCATTGGAGGGAGGCATGATCAGTAACTACAGTAAAGTGTACACCATACAAGTATAATCTAAACTGTTGGTAAGAGTAGATTACTGCCAAGCATTCCATTTCAGTCACTGTATAGTTACGTTCATGACAGTTCAATGTGCGGGAACAGTAACCAACAGGGTGTTCTAATCCATTCTCATCAAGTTGGGAAAGGAAACCACCAATGACAGTGAGACTAGTGTTGGTGTTCACCACAAAAGACTTATCAAAGTTAGGATAGGCCAGTACAGGGGCACACATTAAAGTCTGTTTCAGAGCTTCAAAGTCTTGTGCTCCTCCTATATGGTCCAATGTGTTGTCTATCCAAGGCAAGGAATAGGTGTCCTTCTTGGTGATAGAGTTAAGTTGTTGGTAGTCAATGGCAACTCTATTAGTTCCATTCTTCTTTTTGGCAATAAGAAGTTGGGAGGACCAAGGGCTTTGGTAGTTACAAGTAATCCAGAGCTTAATAGATTCTGAAGTTTTTAATTAGCAATAGCCTGCTTTGCTTGACTACAGCAAATAAGACAAGACCAGATTGGAGGTTGTCCTTGGGTTTTAATGGTATGTTCTACCCCAATGGCTTTCCCAAGGTCTAAGTCATCTTTGGCAATGACTTTTTTTGTATTTTTCAAAGAGGGCTAGAGCCTGGTTCTTTTCTGGTTTGGTGAGGCCAACCTGAGAGTCACAAGAGATTAAGGGCAAGGCAGAGGGTTGAATCACAGGAAGTTCTAGCTTGTTAAGTTCAGCAAATGGTGAAGATTGGAGAAAGTTGGAATGTTCCTCCAGTCTGACATATCCCAAAAGATGATTCTTCTGCACAGTAAAGGGAACAGGGCCAAAGTTGGCTAAAAGAATCTGGGGCTCTTCAGGTCCAGGAATGACTAATCTAGGGAAGATCCAAGGTTCCAGACAGGAGGCACTATGACAACCAAAGATTTCTCTATGTAACACTAAGGAGTTCTCCAAAGAAAGACCAGTGTGATAAATTAATTGAGGAATGTAGTTACAGAAGGAGTGCTCCATGGTTTCAGTGAATTGGCTGAGTGTCTGAAACCTCTCGCCTATGAAATTTTCATAAGCAGCAAGAGTGATCAGGCAAGCCACATTCAAGTTCAGGGTCCAGTAGCACTGGATAGTCAAATATTTCCAAACATCTCTCATAAGCTGGCTGATCTCAGGCAAGTCCTGGGAGATTCTTGGTTTATACCAGCCTGGCTGTTGTCTTCTGATAGAGTAGCCTCAGGAGCCTTTTAGAGAAGTCTTCTCAATTGGTTCAGTGCAGGAACTGAAAGGTGACCATTCCCTCCCTGGGCTTTAACAGGTATATGGCATGGGTATGAGAAGGACTTGACAGTTCCAGAATCTTCAGGAGTCAAAGGTTCATGAAGAGAGAGAGGAGTCTTTGGAAGGTATGAGGTCCAATTATCTCAACTTCATGGAGGACATCATCATCCTTATCTGAATCTTCACCTCTAACATTGAGATCAACATGAGAGGGTTCCAACAGATTTAAAGAAAGTAATGATATAGGTGCAGCCAAGGATTTACCTTTATCCTTGATGATTAGCAACTCCATAGAGTTTACTTCATGGACCAAATCCTTTTTCTTTTCACAGTGCTCTTCATGGATGACTAGTGGTTTGGTGGGCTCCACTTCAGTAAGAGATTCTTTAGGTTCAAAGATATTCTCTACACATTTCACTTGAGCTTCTTCTGCAAGACATTGAGCTTCAATAACTTGATTGACTTCACAAGCAAAATAATCAGGATGTTTAATCTTGTTCAATGATTCAGAAATAGGAGCATTGGTTGACTCAGGGCTATTTCTGGAATCATTAGAGTTTTCAGAGGTATCCAAGTGGCAGTCCTGAGGTGTGCTAGTGATTATCAAACCATTGATGGGGCTGGTGTTAGTACAGCCTTGTGGGTAGTGAAGTTTTTGCTTTATCACTTTTTGGAGGTACTGATAGGAGTAACTGAAGCCAAGGTAAGGCAAAAAAAAAGTATCAAAGGAATTTTGACACAAGCTGTCTAGCAGATATTTGATCTTTTGCTCTTCAGTATAGCCAACAGTAAAGGCTTCTACTTTATCCAAGAAGGCAAGTAAATCTTCACCAAAGTAGAAGTCAGGAAGAAAGCCACTCCATCCCAGGGCTGAAACAAGACCATGGCAGGAGTGTCCTGCAGGTTCAGTGTATTCAGTAGGATACATATTGAAGTTAGCACCAATGTCATGAATTTGGGATATCTAAACTAGCTAAATCTACAAGCTAAATTTTATCTTAACTAAACTATATATAAAATAAGCTAATATCACTGAAATATTTAAGGATTACTAAACACCAACTTCAACTGCTAAATAAAAGGCAATATCAGAGTATAAGTGTTAAGTGTAAGGTTAAAAGCTCCATTTATTAAACTCATATGGGTTAATAATAAGCCTGGGTATTTTAGCTCCACCAGTTGAATCCAATTGCAATTGAGGAAATCAACTTAAGGAATCCATTGTCATATTGTATCAATATATTAATTCCAATTATCTCAATAGCAATTATAGTGAAGTACTCAATATTGCAACATTTCCCACCTCTAGATTTGACATAGGGTTTGCATTGCTTGGTTTGCACCTTGAAAGAAGGAGTAAGGGTTAAATGATCTAAGACCAGAGGACTGAGGGAGGTGGGCTCTTTGTAAATCCAATTGGTAGTAATAACATGGTTTGAATTGGGTAAGGGCATACTTTTGACATTGTAGTAGAAGAACCTATCATGTTCCTTTCTAGTGCTGACAGTACTAATTTTAATAGGTGCAGTGGCTTTGGGAAGACTAATAGGGTAACTTTTTAATCAGGAGGACTTGTTAAGATCAGGTTGCTTTGTGGAATCTTAAAACTTGAGGATGTTAGGTCCAGCCATTATGGTAAGAGTAAACAAAGCCTTTATGTCTTTGGCAAAGAAAACATGAAAGCAAGGGTCTGAAACCCCAGACTTGGTGTAAACACTAGGGTTGCAGGGATAGGTAATGTAGGTCATACCAGAAGGGGGGTTATTGGTCAGATTGAATGTTCTCATGAGAATAAGACCTTTGGTAGAAGCACAGTCACCCTGATAGACCTGTATAGCGCTAACCTGTTGAGAATTGCTGGTGGTATAGAAGATCAAGGGCTTTTTGGTGGAGATGGCATCATTATGATTAATAGTCTTGACCATAATACCACCCTTAGTCTTAATACTAAGAGTTAAGGTATCATTGTCTAAAAGTCCAACCTTATTGAGCCTAGTTAGTGCTGAGCTAGCATAGTAACATCCTGAAGTGGATCCTGGTCAGTAACTAGTGTGATATAGTTGTTTGTTGGCATAGTCTTTACCCAAGGCTGTCTCTATTTCATAATCTCCACTAGTAAGGGAGATAATAGAAGTGGTTGTGTCAAGTGCGGCAAGAAGGAAAAGTTTGTGAAAGCCATAAACAACTAACAGATTAACATGACTAGCAAGATTTATTTTAAGCCATAAAAGATGAACTATTGGGTGGCTATCTATCTGATACCACCCATTATTTTCTTCCTTATAGTGTGTCTTTAAGCCACAACCATTAGGGCTCAGATAGATTACACTGGCTTTTGATGATGCTTCAGGAAATCTTGTATAAATGGATCAAGGTACAGTGATGGCAAGTGTGAGAAATTTGCATAATAGATATGGATATTTCAACTCTAGGAGTGCAAGCTCCCCAACAGTAAAGAAAACACAACTATTGTGCTTATTAGCAAGATAATTCCATTGTAGGGTAATGATGTGAGTGACAAACTTCTGGATACCCTTGTAAGGATCAGCTACAGCGTAGCAGGCACAGAATGTAAATGAGCCTGATTAGCTACTTCAGCTTAAATGCAGCCAGTATCTACTAGGGCCACATCATATGAGTATAGCCCCTTGTCATCATTGGCAGATTGGGAAGCCAAGAACCTCTGGGCAGTGAGATTAAACATGAAAAACCAAGGATTGCAGAGAGGCAGCTCCCTTGGATTGTGAATCTGATACACTTGTTTGTAAGAAGAGAATCCCTTTTTGATAGTGGGAAGGAGAGGTAGAGTCTTAGAAAATTTGAGATTCACAACAACATCACAGCCTCTTTCCATAAAGAGCTTTGGAATGTGCATATCTACAGCACTATTTTAAATATTCTCCAACCTAATATTTGAATATAAAAGAAGTGAGGGCTTCTATTCCATAATGATCAGCTTAATTAACCCTTTACACAATATTTGGTATAATATGTGTAAAGGGGAATCTGTATATAGTAATGGCGTAAAACCAAAGTCAAAAGAAGGAAGTCTTTGCCTATAGCAGTGTCACAAGTAGCAGTGATGAGAGCCATTATAGGGTTATCACCATATGGAGTATGCTTCATAAAATTAAACTCAGACTCAGAATTATTTTTTAAGACCTTCTTCTTTACACTCTCATAAGTGATAGCTGTAGCAGTGACTCACTGTATTATCAATATTGACTTGATGGATAAATGATATTTGTTTAAATCCTGTATGTTTGGGAGCAGGGGAAATTCCTAAGAGCTCAAATTTGCCCAGAAGGTTTTATCCTTGGTGCAGTTATATTCAACCTCTAGGACTTGAATCAAAACACTGGGCTGGTTACAATTGTAGATGGAGAGGTCTCAGACTTCTTGGTGGGGGCTGTAAATCCACTGCCTCCTTTGACTTTGGACTGAATTGTTTTTCCCTGCCACAGCAAAAAAGACCCAAAAATCATGGCTAAGCCACTAAATTCCCTAGGAGATTTAGCTCACACTGTTGATGAGAGATTTGTCCTGGCTTACCCTGCAGATCCCCTGGCTTTGGTTGTCCCAGCTTGGGAGGAAACACTGATCAATTTGGATCATTTGTTAGCTTGGTGTTGCCCTCTTTTAAAAATAATCAGATCCAACAAATCATGTGTTGCCACATTGACACCCAAAAGCTCAGGTGAATTCCAAGTTTCTGAAAGCTCCTCTAGCCAATCAGGGAGTACCACAGAAATTAAGATAAACCCCTTCAGTTCCCCTGGCCCTGACCTTCAAAATTTCTCCCCCACCCAATCAGATGTAAGCCCTGCAGTCATGTGATTCTTTCCTTACACCACACTTCCTCTTACATAACAAGGGGACTTTCAGTCCCTGCTTGTCTATTCCCAATTTTATTAAAGTTTAGAACTTGGTGCACTTTATTTCAAAACTTATAGTTTGATTGGAAACTGTGTTTGGGTTCCTATCATCTAGAGATTAAAGTGTTAGTCATTTCTTTAAATCTTACCTTGTGTTTGCCAGATTTAAACCTGGCATCTCTCCCAGGACCTCCAGAAGAAGCTTGGACATATAGTTGTTGTCATTTTTGCTTTCTCTTTTGAAAGACAACTTTGAACTTAAAAGGTTTAATTGAATTTTGATATAATACTTACCTTTATTTTGAATTATCACTTTAATTTCTTTACTTTTGAACCTGCTTTTGTTTTAATTTATTCCAAAGCCACCCAAGCCCATTGTCAAGCTGTTCCTACCATCTCTGCTTCTCCCTACCTTTTTTTGCTTGTGGGTACTCTTGTTCAATACAAAACCATTGTTTGTGAGTTCAGAAATTGTGCCCCCATATTTGGAATTTTGTGGATAACATAGTCATGATACTCCCAGTTCTCAAATTTTTAGTGTTTTCCTTGGCCCCCTTTTTGCTACTTTTGTGGTCAACCTTGCCCAACCTGTGGTCCAAAATTGTCTCTTCTGTTTTTTTTGTGGGCAACAACCCGTCCAGCCTCCTGGATCTCCCCAGTGGTCTCCTGTTCTCTGGGGAGGCTGTGGTAAAGAGTTTAACCTGCAATGACCTGGATCTGGAGGGTTTTGGTTTTAATCAGCCCGCTTCTGCGGCCAAGGAGAGATTGATGATGCCCATTCCCAGCCCAGAGAGGCATGACTTAGTGCCTCTCCAGGCCCCTGCAACACCCCCTCCCACTCCCATTTGTACACCCTGGTTGCTCACCGGTTTGATGCTGATGGGATTAAACACCTATTTTCCTTGGCTATCCCCTGTGTCCTCCCTATGATCCCCCCTTTGAGCGGCCGTCCCAGTCCTTCACTGGGCGGCATCCTGGTGGTATGTTGCACCAGGATGGGAGCCAAACTTAGTTATTTTAGCCCCCCTCTCTTACATAATAGACAAGCCCATTTCTTCCGCCCTTGAAGCCTTTTGCTACTGGGTGTGGAACTTACTCCTTGCTCTCATTTGTTCCAGCTTGGGATTGCTCCTTGCTGGATCTCTCTTGGCGTGGGCTGTGTGATCACTTCTGTCCTCCTTTAAGTTGTGCCTCACTGAGAAGTCTGCTTCTCCCTCCACAGCTTCTTTGGCTGCATCAGCAATGAATATCACCTTGGTGTCACCCTGTACCCCTCCCTCTGTGGCCGTCTGCAAGAAGGTTTTGGATGCCCTTGGCAAGCTGCAGCTCTGCCTCTCTGCAGACTCTGCGTCACTTGATACACCCATCTTGGTTGCTCAGAGATTGGTAGCTCTCCTGGATGCCCTTGACGGAGATGCCTGCCTTTGGGTGTGCACCCTTCTCTGCCAGAGCCAGGAGCTTGGGGATATCTCTTCCCTCCTCATGCTGGTTTCTTCAGCGGTGGCCGCTCTGGGATCTAAGGCCTTGGTTATATTTGAGACTCTTTGCTCCAAAGGTCTTGCTCCTGACCTTGTCTCCCACGTTGAGTGCTTTGCAGTGAAAGCTGCATCCCTGGATCTCCCTACCAAGATGGCAGTGACCATGTTCCATAACTCCTTGGACGCTGATTTAGCTGACAAGAGCGTTTAGGATCTGGCTCCTACCTCCCTCAAGAAGGCTTTTGTGTTGGCCCACAAACTGGGAGCTAAGCCGGCCTACCAGCCTAAGTCTGGCATGCTGGCCCACCTCCCTGCCTCCAAGCCCACCCAGGCTAAGCCCCCCAAGATGCTGGCCATCAATGTGATGTGCTGCGCCTGCCAGGCCCCCAACTGGCCCACCTCCACAGGATCCCTCCCTGTTTTTGTGGCTTTGGCTGCCATCCCTGAGGTCTCTTCCTGCAACCCTGCTGCATCCATTCTGACCCTACAGAATAAAGAAGATCTTTCCTATTTCCTTTTTACTGCAACCTTTTATACCAAATCCTGCCAGGCTAAGGCCACAGTTTTGGTAGATACAGGTGCTGTGGGTAACTTTATGGACATGGCACTGGCCCAATCCTTGGGCTTGCCTTTGCTTCCCCCTCAAAGCCTCATTGCTGCCAGCCAGGTACTGGTGCTTGTTTATCCCCTCATTAACCCACTTAGTTACTGTACAGGCTCCCACATGTTTGTTAGTAAATTCTCTGCTGTGGAGGACCTCCTGTACCCCGTAATTGTGGGTGTATGGTGGTGGCGGCATCACTTGGTGCAGATGACTATCTCACCAATGAGCTTCACTTCTTGCTGGACGGGTGCCCAGGTTCCTTCTCCTCTTGTGTTGGGAACCTGCTGAGTCATGCTTGTCTCTTGCAACAACCCCAGTCTCTCCTCCTGAGCCCTTCCAGCCATCCTTGCTCCCTTCATGGACGCCTTTGATGCTACCCTGTTCTGTGCCCTTCCCCCACATTCTTGCCACAACTTGACCTTTAAGACTACAGTTGACCTCATAAAAATTGACACCCCAATGTACCCTCTTAGTGAATTGGAGGACAAGGTGTTGGGCGCGTGGTTGGACAACATGCTGGCAAAAGGGCGGATAGTCAAGAAGGCTTCCTCTGTCAGCTCCCTGGTGGTTTTTGCTAAGAAATCTGACAGGTCCCTTTGGCTATGCATTGATTATACCCTCCTCAATAATGTCACTGTCCCAGACTGCTACCCCCTTCCCTTGGAAGCCTTGATTGCCCAGTCTATTGCCAAGTCTTGTGTCTTTTCAAAACTAGACCTTGTTAATGCTTTTAACCAGGTTTGTGTGACAGAGGGGGACAAGTTGTGAGAATTGGGGAGCAGGTTAAGAAGAAATAAAACCAAGCTCTCAACCACAATAAAATTGCAGTTTCAGCAACAACCAAAAGATTGCTGCCAACAATTCCTGGGAGGCCAAAGGGGAGAAGGAATCAACTGAACACCAAAAGCAACAGGCAAAACCAGAAGGCCAAATTAAACTAACAAATTTTGAACTTTATTAGAGTAGAGAATGATGAAGCAAGGTCTTTTAAAACTCTTGCATTCATTTAAGGGATGGGATAGGATTGGGGTGGTAGATTGAATGTCACAAACCAATTGATCAATGATATGAGCAGATAAAAATGCATTTCTTGAGGCAGGAAGATCTTGACAAATTTTGAATGGATGTAGTTGAAAGGAAAACTGAACAAAATGACATCAGGAATATACTTTGGATGCAATTATCACTGCTCCTGGCCTCTCTTGCATATGATATTTAATAAGAGGTGTCTCTTGGGTGGGTTAGGTGGGGGAATCTTCAGAATAATTATAAAATATTAGATTGATGGTCTTTCTTGGGCTTTTTCAGTAACCTTTCAGATAAATATTCAAACATAATTTGGTAGAAATTCCCAAGCATTTGGCAGGAATTGAAGTGGAGGCCTAAGGGGGAGGCGTAACTTTACACAAGTGGCTTACAGCCATCAAAACTTGGTGTGGCTGCTTCCAATTCAAGATCATTCCTTTTGGCTTGAAGAACGCTCCTGCAATTTTTCAGTGAGTCATTAAGGACGCCTTGGGAGATCTCTGCTTCACCTGTGCTGTGGCGTACATTGATGACATTCTAATCCACTCCCCCACTCCTGAGCAGCACGCCAAGGACCTGGTGGCTATGGTGGCAGCTATTCACAAGGCCCGGCTATTCATCAAGCCCAGCAAGTACAAGTTTTTCAAGTCCGAGGTTACCTTCCTGGTTAACTTGGTCCTGAAGGACGGCCATGCAGTCTCCCCCAACAAGGCCAAGGCCCTTTGGGAGTGGGCTACCCCACAGAATCAGAAGGAGTTCTGCTGCTTTCTGGGTACAGTAATTTTCCTCAAGAAGTTCTCTCCGGCCATCTCTGAGCTTGCTGCCCCCCTGCACCCCCTGGCTGGCAAGAACACTTCCTTTGTGTGGACCCCAGCATGCCAGAAGGCCTTTGAGGCCATAAAACGGGTTTTTGTCTCCACTCTGGTGTTATGCCATGCTGAAACAAGCAAACAGTTAATTGTAGCTTATGATGCCTCTAACGTGGCTACCAGGGTGGTCCTCCTTCAAGAGCATAATTATCAGGAGCTCCCAGTGGCTTACTTCTCCAGGAAGTTTGCCCCCAACAAGTGCTCTTGGGCAGTGTTTGACAAGGAGCTACAGACGGTGGTTGACGCCATCACTCATTGGAGGCATCACTTGCAGGGCGCTCAACACAAGTTTGTGGTTCATACAGACCATAAGGCCCTCTGTTACTTCTGCAAGCCCCTGAAGTTACTCCCTTGCCAGGCACGTGTTATGCAAATGCTCTTGGGTTACAAGTTCAAGTAAAAGTTTGTGAAAGGGGAGCTCAACATCCTCCCTGACCTGCTGAGTTGCAACCCTGTAATGTACCCAGTGAGGGGCAACAAGGATCCTCAGGTCACTGTCATACCAGAGTCCTTGATCCTCCTGGATCCTGCCTCCTCCCTCCCCCAGACCTCAGCCATAGCTCCAGTTGTTTCTCCACAGCTCCTGGTCATTGGCCCTGGTCCCTTATCTGAGGCAGCCCCGCCGCTGGCTCTCCCTGGCACACTTCTGCATGACGTCCTGGTGGCCCAGCACTCCTCCCCAGATGGCCAGGCCATCTGCGCAAAGCTGTTCCCTGTCTCTGCGTCTAATGGTCCCTATACCCTTAAGGATAGGATAATTTACCAAAACAACAGATTATGGGTTCCAAAGGACTTGTGGCTTCGTGTCATGATAGAACATCATGATCCTCCCCTGTTTGGACATCCTGGTACAAAGAAACTGCTTGAACTCATCAGGCGCACTTACAGTTAGGTCAGGATAACCAAAGCAGTAGGCCCCTGGATTAAGAAGTGTGTTACTTGTGCCTACTCTAAACTGGATTTTTCAGGGAACAATGGTCTCATCCACCCCCTCCAGAAGTCTCAAGGCCCATGGTTGTCCATCTCAGTGGACTTTGTGGTGGTTCTCCCCTTATTGGGAGAGTTTGACTCCATCATGGTGATAGTTGACCAATTCACCAAATACTTGGTCTTCATCCCGTGCCTAACCTCACTGGACTCAGTGGGGATGGCAAACCTGTTTGTGAAACACATCTTCACTAACTTTGGCCTAACTCAGGAGATCATCATTGATTGTGGTCCCCAGTTTACCTCCATGTTCTGGGAGTTGCTGCTGGTGATCCTGAACATTAAGCCATGTAGGTCCACCTCCTTCCACCCCCATTCAGATGGGAAAACAGAGAGGGTCAACCAGACTATGGAGCAGACCTACACTGTTACGCCAATGCTTCTATGAACTCTTGGTTTGACAATCTTCCTCTAGCCCAGTTTTCCTACAACAACACCTTGCACTCCTCTACGGGAGTATCCCCTTTCCAGGCTACTTTAGGCTTCTCACCTGCTTTCTCTATTGGCCCGTCATTGTAATCCCACGTCCTAGCCACGGCAGACATGGCTGCTCACCTAAAAGCCACCCATGCCAAAGTACAAAAGACATTGGCCAAATCCATAGAGTCTTACAAGAAGGCAGCAGACACGGATCACCTCCTTGCCCTGGACTACCCAGTAGGCTCCCTTGTCATGCTGGACCCCTCCAACATCTGCATGAAAGTTCCC
Source organism: Entomophthora muscae (assembly GCA_014839935.2). NCBI lineage: Eukaryota > Fungi > Entomophthoromycota > Entomophthoromycetes > Entomophthorales > Entomophthoraceae > Entomophthora > Entomophthora muscae. Next base: position 89,980 of record QTSX02002262.1, read on the forward strand.
TTTCGGAAATTTGCCCCAAAATGCTTAGACCCGTTCAAAGTGTTAGAAAACAAGGGTAATGGAGCTTACGTGCTGTAGCTACCCCCCTCATACCGCATTCACAATACATTTAATTCCTGTTGTCTCTCCTCATTTGAAGGACCCCTCCCAGATACCCCTGAGCCCATTGTGGTTGATGGCACCCCTGAATATGAGGTGGAGGCAGTGGTGGCGCTGCGCTGGATTAGGAAGTCCCTACAGTATTGTGTCAAATGGAAAGGTTATCCCTCCTACAATAACAGTTGGGTGAGCTTGTCTGATTGCGGTAATTGTTGGGATCCGATTCAGGAATTTCACAAGGATAATCCCTCAGCACTTGGTCCCCCCAAGTCCCTCCTGGCACTAAAAATCCCCAAGGCACAAAAGAATTTCTTGGTGGCCACGCTCCCCCAGGGAGGCATGTGACCTCAGGAAAGAGAAAAGGATAATGTAAATCCACTGCCTCCTTTGGCTTTGGACCAAACTGTTTTTCCCTGCCGTACCAAAAACGGCCCAAAAATCATGGCTAAGCCACTAAATTCCCTAGGAGATTTAGCTCATACTGTTGATGAGATGTTTTTCCTGGCTTATCCTGCGGATTCCCTGGCTTTGGTTGTCCCAGCTTGGGGAGAAACACTGATCAATTTGGATTATTTGTTGGCTTGGTGTTGCCCTCTTTTAAAAACAATCAGATCCAACCAATCATGTGTTTCCACATTGACACCCAAAAGCTCAGGTGGATTCCAAGTTTCTGAAAGCTCTCTAGTCAATCAGGGAGTATCACAGAAATTAAGATAAAACCCTCCAGTCCCCCTGGCCCTGACCTTCAAAATTTCTCCCCCACCCAATCAGATGTAATCCCTGCAGTCATATGATTCTTTCCTTGCACCACACTTCCTTTTACATAGCAAGGGGACTTTGAGTCCCCTGCTTGTCTATTCCCAATTTTATTAAAGTTTAGAACTTGGTGCACTTTATTTCAAAACTTATAGTTTGATTGGAAACTGTGTTTGGGTTCCTATCATCTAGAGATTAAAGTGTTAGTCATTTCTTTAAATCTTACCTTGTGTTTGCCAGATTTAAACCTGGCATCTCTCCCAGGACCTCCAGAAGAAGCTTGGACATATAGTTATTGTCCTTTTTGCTTTCTCTTTTGAAAGACAACTTTGAACTTAAAAGGTTTAATTGAATTTTGATATAATACTTACCTTTATTTTGAATTATCACTTTAATTTCTTTACTTTTGAACCTGCTTTTGTTTTAATTATATTCCAAAGCCACCCAAGCCCATTGTCAAGCTGTTCCTACCATCTCTGCTTCTCCCTACCTTTTTTTGCTTGTGGGTACTCTTGTTCAATACAAAACCATTGTTTGTGAGTCCAGAAATTGTGCCCCCATATTTGGAATTTTGTGGATAACATAGTCATGATACTCCCAGTTCTCAAATTTTTAGTGTTTTCCTTGGGCCCCTTTTTGCTACTTCTGTGGTCAACCTTGCCCAACTTGTGGTCCAAAACTGTCTCTTCTGTTTGTCTTGTGGGCAACAACCCGTCCAGCCTCCTGGATCTCCCCAGTGGTCTCCTGTTCTCTGGGGAGGCCGTGGTAAAGAGTTTAACCTGCAATGACCTGGATCTGGAGGATGTTGGTTTTAATCAGCCTGCTTCTGCGGCCAAGGAGAGATTGATGATGCCCATTCCCAGCCCAGAGAGGCATGACTTGGTGCCTCTCCAGGCCCCTGCATCACCCCCTCCCACTTGTATGCCCTGGTTGCTCACCAGTTTGATGCTGATGGGATTGAACACCTATTTTCCTTAGCTATCCCCTGTGTCCTCCCTATGGTCCCCCCCTTTGAGCAGCTATCCCAGTCCTTCACTGGGTGGCATCCTGGTGGTATGTTGCATCAGGATGAGAGCTAAACTTAGTTAGTTTAGCCCCCCTCTCTTACAGGGGCAGTGGTGTTACGCTTAATTAGAGCACTCATCACACCATCAGATGTCTTAACACCAAGTGAGAGAGGAGTGTCATCAAAAAGAAGATCCTGGGTCTTATTAGAATTATCACCAGTAAGAAAAAGCAGCTTGGATTTTTGGAGTAGAACCACTTGCAACTGAGGCTGGCAAAGAAGCAAGATCAACTTGGGCTGCAACAGCTTTGAGAGCAGGAGGGAAAGTATCTGACTTGTCAGCAACTTTGGTTTGTTTGACTGATGCATATTTTTTTAACAAAGCATATTGTGGTGCTCAAGGGTCTAAGGGTAGGTTGGGTGTAGCTGAGAAGTAACTGAGAACACAACAGGACTAATATCTTCTTACTCAACAGAACCTATATTTGTGGGCTCTTCAGGTAATCTAAGAAATGAAAGTTGTTGGTTATGTTTGTATAGTAAATAATTCTGTTTATTGGGGGTCTCTTGGGGGTCTTTTTATACATAGAAGGAGGGGAGGGGAAAGAAAGGGTGAGTCATCCTGACTAGGATCTAGACGTCAGGCAATGGGCTTATTCTTGGAGAGCTGAAACATTTTGGATAATATTAAGAGGGAAATGTGTTAGATTGGGCAAGAAATGAACATTTAGACATGTGACCTGGAGTCAGGTGGTCGCAGCATATAGTAGGGCCATCTCTGGGGAATTGAGTGTAGAATAGGGTTTCAGACTACTCTCTTTGGAGTTCACACTTTGGCAAAAAGAGGGGCAGAGGGTCAATATACCAATTTACATAATGGTCACAAGCAATGAGTTGTCAATTGCCAATAGTAAAACCTCTTCAAATTGGTCACTAATTGCCTTTAGCAAAACCACTCTGATGGGTCACTCTCCAACGCATCTGCAGCTAGCTGCAGGTGCGTTGATTAGTCTCTAATCAGTGATGCCCTTATGTGATTTGGAGGGTTACTCTCCAACGTAAATTACAAAAAAGGGCAGCAGTTCCCCTTATACTTTTCTAAATAAGAAATCAGTCCAAATATGGCAATAATAGGGAGTGGCACCCTGCACCACACATATTTTGGGTTTTTTTATCCTTTTATTTTGTTTTTTTCACTAACCGTTTTATTTTTTAAGAAAGATGCCAGAAGCAATATTTTTTATGTTTTCTTTCACTGATCATTCATTTTTTTGAGCAAGAACTGCTAGAGGCAATATTATTTATTGTATCACTTGCTTTTCTTTCAAAAGAAGGTCTAGTGCAAATATCATAAAATTTGAAATAGATATATTTAAGAAGTGCACTTAAACCAATTGAATGATAGAACTTATCAAGTAAATCTTCAAAATAAGTTTTTAAATCATAGAAAATACTGCTACAGGTTTGAAGGCAATTTAACTCTAATACAAATAATGCACCACAAGAAACTGTGTGATGAAATCCATTATAAAAAATATCTATTTCCTTCAGAGGAATACCTCCCCCACCTGTAAAATCAAGCATGGAAGGAAAAAATATACTGCAAAGAATAAAAATAAAGAGAACTTAGTATTAGCAAGTAAAAATTAGAAATTTGCATCAAAGAATAAGCAGGCTTGCAATTGATTATTTTCAAAAAAAATTGTTCCCAAATCTTTCTGAAAAAAGAAAGTAATGTAACTTGAGCTCCAGAACACAGTAGTAATATTTTTAGACAGGCTTGATTAATAAAAATAAAGAAAATAAAGGAGAAAGAGCTGAATTGCGCTAAGTTTTAATACAAATTTTTGTAAATGGATTTTAAATAGCAAACTTTTTGACTCCAAAAGCTTTGAAAATAAGATGAGTGATGTGATTTTTGCTCCTGAACACAACCGTGCTACTTTCAGGAGGGGTTGAATAATGGGAAAAGGTGGAATTTTCAGTTTAAAAAGACAACAATTTTTGAGAATCAAGTAAATTAAAAAGTTAGAAGCTAAATTTATAGCAGCCAAAAATAAAAAGAAGACACAAAGAGAGACTGTTTTTAATCTTATGAGCTAAAAACTTAAATTGAATAGGAACTAAAGAAGGCTATCTCCTCCTCAACAAAATTAAGTAAATGGTCAAAACACTAAATGAGCGCCAATGCCGTATTTGGGCCTTATAGACGTCTTGGAGATTAACGTCTGGAGTGCTAGCTTGTAAGAGTATGGTTATAGGCCTTTAAATCTAAGGTAACACTAAGTAGAGTGTAAAAGCAAGTAGTTGATGTGTAAAAGTATATTTTTATTTGGGAAAGAAGGAAAGTTTATATATTAGAAAGGCTGTACAGTGAATGAAGGAGTGTTATTAACACCTGCACCATTGTCTGGAATATTACAGCATCTTTTTGGTGTCCACCAGGCTCTTGCATCTGTGTTCTTTCCATCTAGGGATGATCTGGACAATCCAGCAAGGAATAGTAAGTGCATGTTCCCCTGGAGTGGCTGCAGTTTGCAGCTTTCCATTACAGAAGTTGCTAGCAGTTCCCAGACTCAATCCATCTGGATGTAAAAGGTTGGCCAAATCATTGTAACATCCCAGATACAATTGTAAATGCAAGTATGTTGGATCCAACAGATTTGAGTGCAAACCAGATTAGCCTTGACTATTAGAATTAATTTCACTGATAGCCTTGACCATTTTACCCATGCAGTCTAATTTACAACACAGGGTGAATCCTTCAGCTATTTTACACCATATTTGGAATATGTTCCCAAGTGGGTGGGTTCTTGACACTCACAATCACTATCAGACAACTGACACATGCCCTTGGTGGACAACATAGCATCTAAGCTATCAGGGTCAACACACAGGGTGAGGACTTTTGTGTAGAGAACAGCATCCTTCTTTCAAGCAATGGTAATGACAATTGTGAAATATATCACTGGTGCAGCTGGCTCATCAGTTATGATCAAGGGCTCATAAGAATTATCAAATAATCAAGGATATGAACAGGCAAATCTGTGATCCAGTGTGCGAGCTGTGTTACAACTAGATAAAAAGTGAAGGTGTATGTAACCTTGTTGCTCTCAATGTCCCTGGTATCAGAGACTTTAGTGGCAGGCTGTGAGAGTGGCTTATGTTTTGAATTTAAGCTACTGCTCCTGGCTTGTGGTGCAGGAAGGAGTTGACTGGCACTGACACATTGAGAGGCCTGTGCATTGGATTTGATGTGCAAATAATGTGTTGTTAGTCTAATCCTGGACCCTCTTATGTGTTCTCTTAGACAGACTGCTATACAGTCTGTTGCAGCAGCTAGTTGGGAATGGGATAGTCTATTAATAAGAATAAAACAAAACTATATCTAATATTAAACATGTGTTTATTTAGTTTTTTTGGTTTATTTTAGATGTTATTTACTCTTTGTTTAGCCTTGAATAGTCTCAAAATTTCTATATCAAAGATCTGAAAGTATAATTTTTACCTGATCCTGCTTTAGAAGATTTTATGTTTTAGCTGATTTTCATGTCTAACATGGTTATCAAGATTGAATTTTTCATTTCCTTTTGGTCATAGTGGAGCTTCTCAATTTGAGTTAGTGTTTTCTAGTTTATCACCTCTTCTTTAAATTGATAATTCAGTTCCTGCAAACAATTTTTGAACTACTAGCAATATCCATCTGTGATATGAAGTTCAGTTCCTGGATTTGGCAATCCCACAATTCCAAAAAATGTTGTAAACTTAATGAGAATGGTTGGTGGATTTGAATCCTTCAGATCCAGTTCCAGCCCATCCATTCTGCCTGTTTAAAACATGCAGCTAGACTTGAGATTTTCAAAGTGTCCACAAGATCTCATAGGTTTAAATATTCAAATAGTAATACAAAGAAATTAGTTCAATTGAAAGGCTAAACCACATATGTAATTCAAAACTTGGACCTAGGATTTGTTAATACCATATTTTTGCTTTTAGGTTCTGAATTTACAGTAATAAGATCCAAGAAAACAGTTTAGGAGAGAGATAAGAAAGAATAGTGATGGGCTATTGAAAATATAGACCCTGGAAGGGGTAAATAACCAACTTCTACTGAAAGAGCCAATCTTAAGTGCTTAAGTTTAAAAATAATTTTAAGTTGGATTAGCTACTGAAACAAGAATATCAGGGGTAAGATTTAGAAAGCTGAGGTGGAGTGGCTTCAATTGGTACTAAGGGCAACCATCAAAATTTAAACTGCCTACATGTAGTATCCTCATTGTCAACAATACCAAATTTTATTTTGGCTTTATTTTTTACAATTTTACTTGAAACTTGAAAATTAAAATCAAGTTTAACTTTTAATATTAGGAACATTTATTTAAGGTAAAAAAATCAATAAACATACAATAAAAATACAAAAAATATTTTTTGGGAATTGTTGACATGGAGGATATTACATGTAGACAGTTTAAATGCTGACAGTTGCCACACCAAACCAGGCAATGGCTGGATGTTAATTGTGTTAGAAGTTGTCAGAACATCTATACATCCAGATATTTGACATTATCAACAAATTGATCAATGTCATTATTGAACTGTCTGGATTCATCAGTAAGTGCATTGGGTTATCTATTGCTTTGTGATGAGACCTGCAAAGGAGCCTGGCCTGAGGTAGCCAATTGTTGGTATTCAAACAGGGAGTAAATGTATGCCATTGCTCCTCAACAATACCAAGATTTGATTGATACCCCAGGTTTAATATTTGATTATAGTTTTGTTCAGTGTTTGGCCAGCTGATTGGGGTTAGCATTATTATTAGTAGTCTTTAAAGTGATCCATTTCTCTTTAGCTCTAAGATGAGTTGATTTTTCAGCTTGATAGCTTTGAAAACTACTGTAGTGGGGTGATGTGGGCTTTTGAGATGGCATGGATTGGGAAACCAGGGTTGAAGAGTTGTGTCGAACCAAATCAAGCCTTGTCTCACAGCGCTAAGTAAAAGGCCGTTTGGATTTAAAGTTCCCTTTGAAACCTTTTGCCTGATTTTGCAAAACGCCAAACGGCAGCTTGGGTTGAGAAATTGTTTGATCGTTTATAAATACCCTAGGCTTATCGCATTGATCCAAAAAGAGTTTCAATTTAGAATTTATATTGGAGGTGGCAAGGGATGTAGTTCAATACTTTATCTAAGATGTTTATCTCTAAAACCCAAGGGACATGTTTTTTAGCTCGAAAGGCCCTGATAAGCTTTAGGGACCAGGTGGAGAGTTCGAATCAACCGAGGAGATTAGCGTTTAGGGGTTATCTCCCTCGCCAAGGCATGGAATAGATACATGGATGGAGGTTACACTGGAGAAAGAAATTGTGTTCATGCAAGTATAAGCTTTTATGGACATAATGAGTGGGACCCACTTGTGACGATGGAAGTTGAGCCACTCACCGCCTTCCCAAGCACCATTTAACCCATAGGGCACAACGAATTCTCCTTTTGAAATCCATTTATTGCCCTTGTGTTCATATGACCAATCACATCTCCCTAAGCCAATATTGCATGCCTAATTATCTTCATGGCGTATCTTCCTGATCTTCTTTTGTGAGGACTTCATCTTTTTAAAGCTAAATGTGGCTTCAGATTGAATGATTGGAGTTAGAGAGGGGAAATAAGCGTTAAACCAGGTTCATTAAAGGATTCAAATCATTCGTAGGACAGGATATTCTGAATAGTGAGGGTTAAAAATCCATCGCAATCGATAAAAATTTAATCAATCTTTATCTAATGATTGAAATTAATCATTTCATAAATTGGTAGCAAAGGTGGTTACGGGTCGGGCCCGATCCGAATCCGGGATTTATGACCACATATCTGTTTGGTGTGGACTGGCGCATTTAGAACAGAGGCCCAGAGAGATTTCTAGATGATCCTCGTGGGAAAATTACAGGGGGTGGTGATTGAAAGCTTTAAGGGTTGTTAAATATGCTGAATTATCGGCTTTGAAAGGCATCCATTGAATCAAAAGATATATTTTAATTTAGGATTCGTGGGAATTAAAATTTTCTGCATGTTAAGCCACACTTGTGAAGTGTGGCACGAGTCTTTATTGATGTTTAAGTTTCTTTAATAAACTCTAGATTAAAATAAACACTCATACCAAGGGGGACTTTTGTGGAGCCCTACATATAGCAACTGAAATTTGAGCCTATCGAAGGATGGAGAGATGAGATCCGCCGATAGCCAATTGGAGGGGTGTAGGGTTCATAAATAATCCAGGCACATCAAGGAGAGTGGCTACAAGAAGTGAAAATGACATTTAATGGAATCCACTTTGTACCCTTGGCTATAAACACATGGACGGGGCGAGGGCAAGGTCATGGAGATGTTTAGGCAAATCTTAGTGCTGGTGCTTCTGGGGCTATTGGAAGGCCAACGCATGTGCAAGAGGATGCACAACGGCAAGCCAGTTTTCCCAAAGCTGCACTCAGTGCCAGATAGTTTGATGAAGGAGATCAGCATGTTCATTGGGTATGCCGCTATAGCCTACTGCGACGCCAGCTCCCATACCAGCTGGTGGAACACCAACATTAAAATGCTGCACCCCAAAGCCAAGCTCCATGCCGAAATCAAAGTAGATGATACAAATGCCCTGACCTACTATAACGAACCGGAAAGGCATATTGTAGCCACCTTCCGTGGCTCGGACTCGGTCTTCCGGTTCCTGTCGGCGGCATCAGTTCAGAAGGCAGCATATCCCGGAGTCCCTGGCGCCACCGTAACCCGCAACGGGCTTGAGTTTGCCACCTCCATCCGCCAGGAGATCGTCGAATCTCTGGAGGCCATGCGGAAGAAGTACCCTGGATACCAGCTTGTCCTAACCGGCCACTCGCTCGGAGGCGTCTTGGCGACATTGATGGCGCCCATGGTTGCTGAGGATCTCAAGGTCCCACCCACCTCCATCCGCGTCATCACCTTCAACCAGCCCCGGGTTGGCAACTTGGTCTTTGCTGACCACTTCAACAGCCAAAGCTTCAACTTCACCCGCGTCACAAACCAGAACGACCCCGTGCACGACTACCCCAACTTCGACCATGGCTGGGCCCATGTCCAGCGGGAGGTGCATGTTGATGACTTCAACGTGTTCCTGCAATGCAACAACTACGCCGTCGAGGACCCCGCCTGCTCCTTCAAGAAGTCTAGCATATTAGCCATCGCCACCGCCCACCTCCACGTCGGCAAAACCAAGCTCTCCCCCCACGGGTGCGGCTGGTGGTGACGCTAAACTAACAATAATAAACTTACCCCTACTACGTCCAAGGCCCAGCATTCTACTGCCGTCAATCTTCAAAAATACTAGCTCCGATATATCCAACCCCCAAGCAGGGTGAGATTCCAGCCATACAGCTGCCAATCATCCCAGCAAATGTAATTGAAAACAACATATCCTTACCCTTGGTGATACAGAATAGCTACTTCCTTATGCCACATTATAACATCAATACAACTTGAGCTCCTCAATCTGTAACTGCCATACACTTGGTAGCAAGTACATCTCCACAGCAAACCACTTCCATCTTGACCAATTATGAGAGTTCTCTTCATTATCACTAAAGATTGGTACATGTCCAATACAGTAGCTTTACAACCTGTTGAGATAAACAAAAATAGTTCAGTTCAGAGCAAAATAGTTTCAGTCACAAAACAAGAGGCATCTGGTTCCACTTGAAGGTTATCAGAAATTATGCCATTTGTGCTATTTTAATATGGCCTTTGAATATTGACACTTGTGAAGACTTGGTTGGATTTGATTTAAATTTCAGAGTTTGCTCACCTACCTTAAATGGGTTGACATCAATGTCCACCCATTCCGGATTACCCTACCTGTACCTGACTGATCCTGGTACAAGTTCAGTTTGGAATGACCTCATCAGCTGCACTGTCTACCTAGTAAATGGACAACACTCTCAGTCTACTATTTAAGTAGAATCATTTCTCCTAATAAAGACAAGTTTATCCATATTTGTGTTGGCTTTTATAATATTCAAGCATTTTCCTTCATTTTTTTGCAAAAAGGAACTCTTCTTTGTTTATTCCAAGAAATTAAGGTATGTGCCCTTAATTTTTCCCTGAAGGCTAACCCAAGGCTAGCTTTGAACCTCAAACCTTTTATGATAAAGGTTTCCCACTGTGTCCTCTTGGATGTTGTCCCCAAGAGCTAAACACAACAAAGGTCAATTTACTCAATAAAAGTTCCATTCATCTAGCCCAGGCTACAAAAATAGTCAAGTACACAACAAAATTGAAATCAAATACACAACCCCAAAGCCAAGATATCAAACTAAATTAACCCATATCCAAAAATAAACAAGACACATTCCAAAGCACTCTACATCAACTGATATATCAATCATGTAAAAAATTGCAACAATGAGGGGAAAAAATAGAACCAGCTAAAAAGATGATACTTTGGAATACAAAAAATATATTTCTTGATAGTTTGGACTGTCTTTGCGGTCTCAAATAGAAATAGCGTCTTCCAGGAATGAATCTACCAAGATCTTTTTGGGGAACCACATCATTATTTTTGATTCCTGTGCTTCTTAATTTGGCTGCTTATGTCACAGTATTTTTCATAATGCCTGATATTGCCCTTCAAATTACAAAGCCAGGAAGTCAGTTAAACAGTTAACCAAGTTAACTGAGTTGGTAGATTTAAACTAAGCCATTTGATCAGAAATGGATCACTGCTGCTCTGGTTTGTATGCATGATCTGATAACCCCGTGTAAGCTGATACTGATAACTAGATGTAAACTGAGAGTCACTCAATACAACCTTGTTTATCATAATGATCAAAAAAATTAATCACTCAAGGGTTTTTTGCATGCTAGACAAGGTATACTTTGAAAAATGTAAACAGAATAGGAGCCATGGATCCAGGTGGTATTGCTCAGTTGTTAAATTTGGTAAATATTGGAAAATTTTCACTGTTCAACTCCAAGAGTAAAGTCCTCCTTAAATTACTCAATAAACCAAATATTCTCCTGGTCTAAATTTATTTTAAAAATGCATCTGGTAGTTGGTATATTCTGCTACATTCCGTATAACTTGATCCTGAGTTGTATTATTATTAGAAGATGTGGCCCTGCTCTGGGTTTGTTGTTGGTACCACTCAATGTTACTCCAATGTCTTCTATCTGGGCGTCTTTCCTACAGAGTTTGAATCTGTGACAGTTGAGTCTTACCAATGCCCAGAGTTCTATGCTAAAGAACTGTTAATCCTTTAACAGGAAATTTAACTGGGACTCCTTTGGCTGGGTTTAATCATCATGTTAAGCCCCAATGCTTTTTTTTGAAATTTTAGCAAACAGTATCTGAAGCTTTAGTGATGGCCAATCATCAACTCTGTATGAATTGGGGTGGTTATTTCTCACCATATGAAGACCTCTTCTTATTATCCATCAATTTCTGTCACATTACTTAACTCTTTTATGTCCGGGTTTTTGGATGCAGTTTGTCACAAAATCATGTTTCTTTTCTCCTGCTCTATTAGGATATCTGCATTTACCATATTAATCTGCATGAGCTCTTTTATGAGCTTTCAATTTGGATTATTTTTCAATTTTTAGTTTCCAGCTCCAGTTATGGTGATTGATTCAGGTTCCACTGTACCCTGGTTTGGGTGTGCCATGTTATTTTGGCGCCCAGACTACTATTGTCAGGAACCCACCCTGCACAGAAAATTTTCCCAACATGATGAATTAATGCAGAAGGGTTTAACCCAGTAATCATAGAGCCAATTGGCACAGAAACCATACCCAAGTGTAATAACTTCCCAAGGATTTGATATGTTCCCAATAAGGGATTGAACCAACCAAGAAAAGCATATGCACCCAGGTAGACGAGCAAAGAAACAGAAGCAAACAGACAGAAAAGATTAGTTTTCACAGGATTGGGAGTTGCAGATTGAGGTTTTTGCTTGGTAGGGGGATTGGAAGAAAACAAAGAGGCTGTGTACCATCTACCTTGGACTACTGATGTCCACTTACCATTGTCACAATACTCAGTGCTGGTTCCTAATCTGGGGCATGTTTCCATATGAACAGTTGAATGTACTAAAATACAAACCAATATTAAAATAATCCATTTAAGCCTGATTCCCCAAAAATGGGAAGGATTAGGTGGTCTCATGAGAAATTCCAAGAAGTCTTACAAACAATAAAAATATAAAGTAGGGTTTAACTCTTTATGATTGAGCATTTGCAATAGGCAATGTACAGAAACTTATATAGTGGATGGATAGGGGAGTTTGGGGAAAGGAAGAAGAGAGTTGAAATATAACAGCAGTTAGAGCAAGTTCTAAACATTTCTCAAAAAATTTAAGCAACTCTTTTAACCCCTCAGAAGCAACTTACCTAGCCAATTTGAAATATTTGTTTCTTTAAGGTAACACATTATAACTATATGCTTTAACTTAACTGTATAGTTAAACTGAAATGTTGGTGGTTTGTAGAGCTTTCTGTCTTCCTAGACAGTTGGCAATGTCAGTGGGTGATTTTTCAGTCTCTGATTGGCTGTTTTGCTGACTTTCAAAGTCTTTTTGCTTGCTTTTCAAACTCTTAGTTGCTCTTGAAATTAATTTTAAGCGTTCTAAAGCCACAAAAAGGTTTCAGGTTCAACTTTTGTTCCTGACAGTGTTGGATTGACGTCCATGTTATTAATTTTCCAGTCATGCATTTCAGTGATTGTTGCAGGAACCATTTGTGCCAATTTTTAAAAAAATATTTTCTCTGTGGTAGGATCATCATGGATGATGGTCCTGACAACTATCCCGCTCTGCCCACTAACAAAATCTCTTGAAAGGTAGCGTCAGCCTTATCATTGTTGCAGATCCTGAATGGATTAGACGTAAAGTTGTCCATCTAGGGATTAAGTTATGGAACAATCACGTGGTCGCGCTATTGCATCCTGATTCTACTATCAATAAAGACGTTTAAAACGCCCCCAAAACAGGCGTTCAATTTGCCTCTTGAATGCGCACAAGGCACAGGCTTCACTTCCAGGATTATAAATAGAACAACAAAGTTATTTATATCTACCTCCTTAAGGAAAGCCGCAAGGAAGCGGTTGTTCTCTTGTGCGGGACTTTTAACTGTGCCAATCCACTCTCCTCCATTTGGGAAGTTCTTCTGCCTGTGTCTCCCTGCCTCTGGTGATAATTCCCTTGCCTCACACTATATAAGTGCAACACTATCTAAATAAATACCAGTTTTGTCTATACACCTTATTATTCTTCTGTCCTTCATAGGCTGTCACTATACCATCAACAGGTATAGTATTAAGAATTAGGTCACTGACTAACTGTTTGTAGAAATTAGCAACCCCTTGCTGCAACTTTTACAACATTGGCGCCCATGTCTTACAACACTAACAGCCCCCACCCCCGCAATCCTTTCAATGAGGAGGGAGGAATGCCCCTGGTCCCATCTCCTGCCACTGCTTCTTCTTACCACCAGGCACCGGCCTTTACTGCTGCTAATGCTCATGCTGGGAAAAGAGCAGGCGCTCCCTATGGCCTGCCCAACCTAAGCCAATTCATGCCAGAATATCAACGCCCCCAGGCTATTGTTTTTGGTCAACCACTGCTTCTACAAGCCCCTGCCCCCTTAGAGATGGACACCAACTCTTCACCTTCTGAGGACGTCATCTGTAATGCCATAAACGCCATGAATGCTGGTGCTGCTGGCAATGGCTCTTGCTCTGAACACCTGGCCATTCAGAAGCCTTCTGCTGAAAACGCCTTGGGTTGCTTTCAGAATCTCTCCCAGTTCAACCCTGACCAGCTCCGCCGTGACCTCTGTACTGTTGAACATATCAAGGACTACCTACACTAATTCACCCATCCTGCCATATGCCATAACCAAATGCACCTGGGTTGCATCCAAAGCCTAGTGCATGACCAGGGAATACTGGTATCTAACCAACAGACGTTCCTCCAGGTCCTTTACTCTGAGCTTGGCAATACTTTCACTACTGTCAATCAGTATCTTGCCAAAGTCACCAACGTCCAGAACACCATGCTTCACTGGATCAATGCCATCAAAGCAGGTATAGCTAAGCTAGTTCTAGTGCATGTGGTACAGACCCTCACCCATCAGGGTGTAGACGCCAATTGGATTAGTGTGGTTACTACTCATGTGCTAGAGACTGGCCCCATGGTTTGAAGCCTGACTCATGAGGTGAAAGTCTTAGCCCGCCGCCTTGCCACCATCCCCTTGTTTACCCCCACTTCTGCCGCCACCAACAACTCCCCTTCCAGCGCCCTTCTTGGTTGATACATCCTTGAGCTCTTTGATCACTACAAGAAGATGCAGACAGAATTGGTCCAGCAGAGTGCCAATCTTGCCTTCCTGTTTGATGGCTACCACACTGTGTCAGAACTTCAGGATTGTTTCAAACTTTGCAAATTGCATGACAGAGCAAACAGCCAGACCCAAGTTAGGAAGGACAGGGAAGTAATAGCCTTGCTCCAAGCTGAGCTTGCCACCCACAAAAAGCACATCACCTCTCTGGAAGATGACTTAGATATCACCTGTCAGGAGAACAAGGTCTACCAAGATGAGCTGGATGAGCAACGACTTCTCCTGGACTCCTTCCAGAGCCAATTGGATAGGATGGACAGTAAGATTATGGCCATCAACTTACAGGCTATGTCCTTCAACTCCAAGAGTCACCACAGTTCACTGAGGTCCTCTAGTCCTGAGTTCTATCATAGCTACAAAAGCAATGAGGACCACACTTTGTTGACTCCTAACGCTGTACAAGTATTAGAGCCAGTACTGGAGTCTGAGGATGACGTCCTGGCCACCCCTGAAGCTTCTGGAGCTGCTCAAAACAGAGAAGGTGAACACAAATCCCAGTGAGAGAAAAATTGTTGCCGCGCCTCTGAGGCTAGGTTTGCTGCCTCCACTCTCAGCCGTTCCCGTCTCACCTGCTCTCCAGCAAGGATCACAGCTGCTCCCCCCCAACATGGCTCCAACAACTTCAAGCCCGTCAATCTACCCAAGTTTGACCGCAAGAGCAATGTGGCCATGCTCTTATGGCTGTACCAGAACTCCATGTATGGCGCAGAAAATGCCATGAGGGACTCCACAATCATAACTGTCTGGATGCTGAGATTCAAACCATTATCTTGCCATGTCTCCCTGAGAATGGCTGGACTTTTGCCAACATCTCCAGAGCCTTGACAGAAGAATTTGGTAACCAAGAAGCACTCCTCAGTTGTAAGATGGACTTTGCCAACACCAAGTTAAAGGTGGGGGAAACCCTAGAAGACTTTAATTCTAGGTTCTACCTTGAAGCTCAAACTCTGTTGTCTATGAGTGTGGTGCAGTTTTTTGATGTGCAGTCAGCACTCCTTAATGCTGTACGTGTCAACCAGGAACTATCTCTGGCCCTTAAGTCAGGCATTTACAACGCTTGCACTGTACCAGATCTGATCCGCCTCCTACGCACCTACAAGGAGGAGTTCAAAGTCCCTCTTCCTGAAGGCTGCCCTTGCCAGCAATCTGAGCATAGACCCTGCGTGGCTGTTGAGATGCCCAAGCCTTCTGACAAGGTTGGGCCTGCTCCAGTCAACAATGACCCCCGTACTTGCTTCAAATGTGGTTTGGCTGGCCACTTCTCTCAGGAATGTAGGAATCCATACCAAAGGATCCATCATGTAGGCATTGAGGACACTGAGGAGGACTACACCAAGGACACTGATATTGAGGAGGACAATGAGGACCAGTCAAAAAACTACTAAGCAGCCAGGACAAGGAGAAATCCTTGGCTGCCTTTGTAATTTTGACACCCTCATCTCCCCCCATACCACTGCCCCCTGACAAACCAAATCAGAGGCCTGCTGCCTTGTCATTCTCTGGGACCAACCCTAAGGATGAACCCTCTCTGATTGACTTCAACTCCCAACCAGCACATGAGGATGTGGAGTCTGACAGAGTTCAAGAGGACCTCCTCCATTGAGTCCTCACTGTTAACACATGAACTCATCAGACTACACTTTGCCCTGAGGTGGTTATCCCCCAAGTAGCTCAGAGAACAGTGTCCTTACCCTATACTGAACAACTGGCTCAACCAGGTGTTGAAGTCACTCATGAGGAGGACAGTGCTGAACAACTGGCCAAGCTGCTCTGCACAGTAAATGTCTCAGCACCACTAGAATCCCTCAAGGAAGTAAGCCCAGCTGTGGGAGCTGCCATGGCTACCTTCCTGGAGAAGTTCAAAGGACTAAGCGTACACCAGGTCTCAAAGATTGTGGAGATCAGAGAGAAATGCCAGGATTGCACCTATATCAACCTGGTAGTGAACAAGACTCATGTCTGGGCCATACTGTATACTGGTGCCCCTGGAAACATTATATCCTCTTGGCTGGTTAAGAAGCTTAAGCTGGCACCAGACTTGGCCTACCATGAAGAGTTTGGTACTGATGGGCCACTGACCACTAGAGCAAAAGGAGCCTACTCTTCTCTCCCTCTTTTCTTTGGGAAGCTAATGGTCACTTCTCCTGCTATAGTTCTGGAAAACAACAGCTATGACATTCTTATTGGGACTAGCTTTATGGTTCAGTATGGCACTGTGACTAACCATGGAGATCATACATTTGGAATATTGGGCCATTCTATACCCATGTTCTATCATGGTGATTGCCTTTCTGACCTGCCCTTACAACGTCTGCACTACATCAATCTGGAGTACGCCAACAGAGAGCTTCCAGTTGCTTATACACTGCGTAGTAAGAAGGTCAATGTGCTACCTCTCTCAATTGGGGAAGCCAAGGGTATCCCAGTCTACGCCTCCTGTAATGTGACTATCCCACCTGGCGCCCAGGTGATCCACAATACAGGCCTCTTGCTGGCTCTACCAGCTGGCACTCATGGAGAAATCTTTGGCATCCCTAATGCCTCCAGACTAGAACCATGGGTTTCACCAGGCATCCTCATGCCAAGTGAGAAGGAGGTACTCATACTCTTGGCTAACATGAGTTGTGAAGCTATGGTTGTCTCTAAACACCAACTTCTGGCTTATATACAACTGGAAGAACATGGCAACCTGCAGGAGACTGCCCCCTTTGCGGACTTCTCTGAGTTGGGCCTACCCTGTGAGCAACCACTGGTGCTATTGGTTATAAGATGCAACTCTCTATCTGGCCTCTCTGACAAGCAGAAGGATCAAGCTATGGATCTCTTTGCCCAGTATAAAGATATGTTTGCCAAGGATGATTATGACCTGGGCAAGGCTAAAGATGTTGCTCATCATATTGACACCCAAGCCAGTCCACCTATCCGCTCCAGACCTATACAGCGCAGTCAAGCCAATCATGCTGTGGCTAACAAGGAGCTTCAGAAGCTATTGGGATCTGGCTTACTGGTACCCAGTAAAAGCCCTTGGGCTTCCTATCTCCTGATCGTTAAAAAGAAGGATGGTAGCAACTGTGTGGTGATTGACTACCGTTGACTGAATGCTGTTACCAAGAAGGATTCATATCCCCTCCCTTGTATTGACGATACCTTGGAACAACTGGGTGGCGCCAAGTTCTTTAGCGCCATGAATCTTATCAGTGGGTACTGGCAGATTGACCTACCCCCTGCTGATCAAGAAAAATGTGCAATCATCACTGACCAAGGGCTATTCCAACTCACAAGGATGCCTCAAGGTCTGTCCAATGCCCCAGCTACTTTTCAACGGGCTATGGATGCAGTGATGGGCGACCTCAAACTAACCAGTGTCTTGGTCTACCTGGATGAAATTAATTTTTTCTCCCAAACCTTTAATGATCACCTAAATCACTTGGAGGAAGTCTTCCAGAGGTTACTTGCAGCTAATCTCAAGCTCAAGCCACACAAGTGCAACTTCTTCAAGGAGCACCTTGAGTTCTTGGGGTTCATCATTAGCCAAGATGGACTCCACCCTGTACCTCTGAAGGTGGAAGCCATTGGGTAAAGGCAGATCCTGGCCAATAAGTGGGACATGCAGGTCTTCCTGGGTATGATTGGGTACTACCGCCGCTTCATCCCCAACTTTGCATCTCTGGGTGACCCCCTTTTTCAGCTTCTCTGAGCTGATAAGAAATTCTTCTGGAGCCCAGCGTGCCAATCTGCCTTCAATTCTCTCAAAGGAAAACTAACTGCAGCCCCTGTGCTGGCCTACCCTGACTTTGCCAAGCCATTTGTGGTTCATAAGGATGCTATTCTGACGGCAATTGGGGGTGTTCTCTTCCAACTGGACTCTGACAGACTTGAACACCCTGTTGGATACTGCTCACATACGCTCAATATTCACAAGAGGAACTACACTGTCACCAAACAAGAGTGTCTGGCTGTGATATACTCCTACCAACAGTTCGGAGTCTATCTCCATGGGGTACATTTCACATTTTTAACAGACCATGCCTCCTTGCAATGGCTGAAGACCCTCTGGACCCCAAAGGACGTCTGGCGCGTTGGGCCATTAAACTTCAGGCTTATGACTACAAGATCATTCATTGATCCAGGGCAGCCCACCAGAATGCTGACTGTCTCTCCTGCCTTCCCACTGTTGCCTTAGTATCCCCCATGGCTGATATTCTCAATGACAAGC
Source organism: Entomophthora muscae (assembly GCA_014839935.2). Taxonomy (NCBI): domain Eukaryota; kingdom Fungi; phylum Entomophthoromycota; class Entomophthoromycetes; order Entomophthorales; family Entomophthoraceae; genus Entomophthora; species Entomophthora muscae. The sequence continues at coordinate 108,466 of QTSX02002262.1, forward strand.
TTATGGAGGATCTTTCTTTGTAGGGAGAGGAGCCAGTAGAGATACAGAGGGCTCTCAAGAAGTTAGCTGTTGATACCAAGGTCTCTAAAGGACAACTCCTGAAGCTTTGTGGAGACTCTTGGCTACACTACATACGCCCATCCCTACACATGGACTCAGTGGTGGCCACTCACAAGACTACTGGCCATGGTGGCATACAGAATACATTAGCTCTGTTACAGCAGCACTGCTTCTGGGAAGGAATTCACACTGACGTAGTAGATACGCTAGCCAACTGTCATGACTGCAACATTAAGAGGCCTAAGGTTGCCAAGTTTCAACACAGACTTGTACGCCCTGTGTTTGCCTTCCACACTGTAGCCATTGACGTAGTGGGCCCCCTGCTAGCTACCAACAGTTGCAACAGGTTCATCATTGTAGCAGTTGACCATCTGACTAAATGGGTAGAGGCCAAGGCAATTCACAACCAATCTGCACTGGTGACAGCCACGTTCATCCTGGAGAATATCATATACAAACATGGTTACCCCCAGATTCTGCTGACAGATAATGGTACCAACTTCACCTGTTATATCATCCACTGCTTCAACCAACTGATGGGAATTAGTGGGAAACTATCCACTCCTTATCACCCACAGACAAATGGCATGGTAGAGCTCACTAATGGGAGCCTGGTCCAGATACTCCGGAAGCTCAGTCACCAACATGAGACTGAATGGGATACCTTCCTGCCTGCGGCCACCTTTGCATATAACATTGGGTACCATTGGGCCACTGGCAAGCCGCCCTTCTAACTGCTCTACGGCTGGCAACCAGGACTTCCCCCTTTACTATATTCCTTGGTAAAGCCCAGCCTGGCTATGTCCCCAGAGGCGTACCTCAACAAGCTGGTTCAAACTCTTATTTGCTTGCAATCAGAGGCCTACACCGTAAACTTAAATCATAAGTTGCAGGACCTAGAACAAGCTGCATCTAAACACCCTGCCTTACCCACTTACCTGGTAGGAGACTCAGTCTACTTCTTCAGCAATAGAGGGTACAGCCAAAAATCCAAACTTGCCTCCCTTTTGCAAGGTCCAGTTCAAGTTATTCAGAAGACCAACCCTGACTCTAACACCCTTAAGGAGCCCCATTCTGGGCAATTGATCACTAGAGTACATGTTCAGTATATGTGTGCTGCTCCTAGTGACCAAGAGTAAGCCCCAATGAGGACAATAACCCAAAAAAACAAAAGCCTAATTAAAAAATTCCATGGGTTGTTGTCCTGTTTGTGATAGTGTTGCACCAAAGTATGAGGAATAAGAATAAAAGAACAAGGTGTTTATTGGAGACTGACAAGACTCTTCCAGTACCGCACCAACTTTTTACCACCTGAATGACAGCCAAGAAACACAACTGGTTGCCTACAGATCCACAAAGCCAATAACCAAGGATTGGGCAACAAACCCCCACCAATCAAGACACACAATTGACCCCAATGTCCACAGGAAAGGTGACTCCCAAGAAGATACAGTCCCACAGAAGACTCTTGCAAAGGGCATACTCTACTGGGATCTGACCACCCACCCCATAGATAAGGATAAGGCCCACTCAAGGAGGACCCCCATGTTCTCCTCTTGCTTGGAATCACAGTGGTTGGTTCCTCAAAGAACAAGGTTACCAGACATCACCATTGGCACCAGATGGGCAGTCCCCTCCACTGTGTATGACTTCAACACTTCCTGGAAGGCTCGCCAAAGACGTTGCTCAAAGTTGTCAGAGGTTTTCCAACTGACTGGTTGAGCCTTGGTAACCCCAGGTGTTGTCCAAGCGCAAAGGACTGACTTCACTATGCTAGATACTGTCTCCTGCTGCAAGACTGAGAGCACTTGACCCTCAAATTAGAAATCCTAAAACTGAGCCTTCAAGTATTCTTCTGCCACCCGCATGGAGAACCGCTAATGGATACTGTTACCCTTTTGCAACCCAGTTCCTGTCACCTCCCTGGGCTCACTCAAAGCTAGGAACAGCGCAGCAAACAATGAGTCTGTCCCCCCTAAGGCCAGCTGAGGCACCAGTAGCTGATCTAAGTGAGCCCCCAAGTCCAGATAGCTGCTGTCCACATCATGCAGGACTACTTGCTTCTCTGCTGCCTTCACCACCTCCACTGGCCTGGTATGCTTACGCCTCTTTGGAATTACCACTTGCACCTTCTTCAAGACTCTTCTTGTGACTCTTCTAGAGGGACTGTTCACCATAGCTGTCACCTTGAGACGCCAGCTATTTTTAAACCTGTTGCCTAATCTGTGGAGAGAAATGTTGCAGATCCTGAATGGATTAGACGTAAAGTTGTCCATCTAGGGATTAAACAATGGAACAATTGCGCGGTCACACTATTGCATCCTGATTCTACTAGTGCTAAAGACGTTTAAAACGCCCCTAAAACGGGTGTTCAATTTGCCTCTCAAATGCACACAAGGCACAGGCGTCACTTCCAGGATTATAAATAGAACAACAAAGTTATTTATATCTACCTCCTTAAGGAAAGCTGTAAGGAAGCGGTTGTTCTCTTGCATGGGACTTTTAGCTGTGCCAATCCATTCTCCTCCATTTAGGAAGTTCTTCTGCCTGTGCCCCCCTGCCTCTGGTGACAATTCCCCTGCCTCACACTATATAAGTGCAACACTATCTAAATAAATGCCAGTTTTGTCTATACACCTTATTATTCTTCTGTCCTTCATAGGCTGTCACTATACCATCAACAGGTATAGTATTAAGAATTAGGTCACTGACTAACTGTTTGTAGAAATTAGCAACCCCTTGCTGCAACTTTTACAATAATCATCTTATTATGGATTCACCCCTATTCATAAATCTCAAGTCTATCATGTCATGATAAAGGTTTCAGTGGATGTGTGTGAATAGTTGTTATCTGCAGTGGAGCAAAAACCATATGCTCTAACTGGGAGTACACCTTTGTACCCTTTGTTAAATACTTTTTTTATCTATGGAGAAGATAAAAGTCTATCAGAAGTTTTATGCCTTTCATCAAGGTACTATTTTACTGATGGTATTTTTTTCCTTAGTTTATGGCTTATTATCAAACAATTGATGTTTCTGAAGTGAATAAGCTCTCAGGGTTGTGGTTAGCAGTCAACCAGCTTTCACAGGACTTGGAAGTTTGGGATTCTTTATAAACCACAATTGAGGCCCTGGTAATCCAAATTCTTTTCCTGGTCTCAAATCCTTCTACTGCCAAGAAAGGTATGTTGGTAATCAAAGCCAAGCCTGCTGCTTGTTTGTGGATTTATTTTTTCTGCCCAGCTGCACCTCCTTTGGGTCCTGTTAAAGAGCACGTTTTGTGTTGTCTTTACATCCTCAGCTGGCAATCTTGAATAAACTAGTGGATGGTGAGGAGGTAGTTGCCACAGCAACTTCCAGAAGTTACCTGACTATTTTTTAGCATGCACTTTCATCAAAATTGACTGTTGTTGAAGCTGAAGAGTTATCATTGGTTCTTATTGACCATGACTGCCCTGTTCTTCCTGAGGCAGTTCAGGAAATAATCAAATGTTACTTTCAGAAGCATCCTGCCTCCCTAGCTATAGTCCGTACCACTGAAGAAAAGCAGATCCTGCTGAGATTGCCTTGTTTGTGGCAAATAAATCTATTTCTGGTTGCTTCTAGTTTTATGATAGAATTGATAATGATCAGACTATCTTCTGTCCTGCTATTTTGTTAGATACTGGTTCTTTAAAAAACTTCATGAGTGTGGAAACTGCAGATTTTTTGCAGTTAAAGTATTATCCTGGCATGTTGGTCAGAGGAGAAATTTGCCAAACATTCCTGTCTTTCCAATTGAAGAGGCTGGTGACTTTCTCTATTGCAGGTCAGTCATTTACCGCTCAATTCTCCATATGCACTACCCTCATGTGTCCTATTATGTTGGGGGTGAGATGATGACAGGATCATAACATGTCAACTCTTACAGGGACAAAAATTGCAGGTTGACCATTCTTCAGGTATTATCATTTGCATTCTATTGTTTGAAATGTCTGAGTTGGAGCATCTACCCAGACAATCCAGGCGGTTTCAGTTCCCATGCCTTTGAGTTTGGATTTGCTGGTATGCCTTCAACCTTGGTCAGCAGCTTTTGATATCACTAGAGACAAGGTCCTTCCCAAGCATACTCAGTTTGACTTTGACTTCAAGGTTACTGTTGATCTTATCCACATTGATTCTCTTATTTACCCAATAACCCTAAAGAAAGATGCCTGTTTAGAAGAGTGGACCCGGGGTATGTTAGCAAAAGGCTACATTTTTAAGAAGACTTTATCAATTTGTTCTCATTGTTGTTTGCTCAGAAGTTGGACAGGTTGTTACGCCCATGTGTGGACTATAGAAATCTAGACAATATCACTATTCTGGATCCCTACCCTTTGCCTTTTGAAGATCAAATATTGCTGTGTTGAAAAAACAGTTTTCTCAAAGCTTGATCTTTTGAATGCATTCAATCAGATTAGGATAGCAGAAGGGATGGAGTGATTGACTGCGTTCAGAACCAAGAAGGGCATCTTTCAGTTATGTATCATGCCTTTTGGGTTAAAGAATTGTGATGGTCCACATAGAAGCAGTTTTTTAGGCAAGGGTTGATTTGGCTTCAAATAAAGACGCTTTTCTGGAAGTTAGTTATGGATAGTAGTTTTAAGACAGGTAGAGGCCTAGTTGTGAGAGAGGGGGGCTAAACTAACTAAGTTCAGCTCACATCCCAGGGGAAAGATCCACCAGGATACCATCCAGTGCAAGTCTGGTATGGCCGCTAAAAGTGGCGTCCACAGGGAGAATACAGCAAAGAGTTGGGGGGAAGTAGGAGTCCAAACCCATCAAAATCATCCTGCCAAGTAACCAGGCAGAACGCTTGGGGGTGTGCCCTTGGGTGCCCAATTATTCTCCTTGGTCAAGGGTAACCAGATCCTCAGAGTAGAGGGGAACCAAAGGGACCAAACTTGGGGGTATAGAGGGAACCAGTTTGAGGGAGAGAAACTTGAGGTTGTTGCAGGTGAGGCTTCTCACCACGTTCTCACTAGTGGCAAGATTGTCCTGAGCGCGTCCAGGGAAGTTCTCAAACATATGCACAAATTGGCTGGGTTTGGTCTCTATATGGTGAAACAAATGGGTGACACAACTCCAGAGGTCTGGGAAGGTGGTCCAAATCATTACCAAGGCAGGGGCCAGGATAAAGGTCACAAACTTAAAAGGGAGGCCAGCATTTATTTCAATAGGATAGGCACAATTAATATAATTTTTTTTGCAACCTTTCCAAATAAACAAAAGCAAGGAAAAGAACCTGTGTACAGGGCGCCCGCAGGTATAGCTTGGCAAGAGACAAACAACAACTAAAAGCTTTACGCTTTATCAAGGAGCAATCAAATTGTTTTAAAGCATATAGAAAGTCAAGAAGATGACAGAGCAAACAGAAAACAAAATGGAAATTAGAGTAAGTATTTATTAAGTTGTTAATACTAATTTCAAGATTTGAACTTAGTTTTCAAAAGCGTAAGAGGTAAGCGTGAAGATTAATACTAATTTTAACTCTAACAACTCCAAAAGCAACACTGCAGACTTGAGAAGCACAGGGAATGTAAAGACTAGCCATTTTAAATCCTAAAAATGCCAGGGGTAATATGAAGACTGGAAAAAAAGCCCCCAAAATAAACTATGAATGTTTTGGAAAGTTGTGAGCTTTAATTTTGAAAGAATGAGCAAGCAGGGGACCAAAAGTCCCCTGTCTTGCTTTAAGGAACAGAATTGAGATTCAGGAGTCACCTGAATCAGGGACTGGATTTGATTGGCCTGATGAGAAATTTTGCAGAGATGAATTCAATAGATTGATGTGTTTCCCACTAATTTCCAACTTTCCCTCTGATTAGCTGACCTCAATGAAATAATTCAGAGCAGCATTCAATCAAGTTGGATTGGGATTTGATGATTTAGCAGTATAGCAACCTGATTGTTTGGACTTAATTAATTTCAAATGCAGACAAGACCAAGCCAAAAGGTAATCTAAATTAATCAGAGATTCCTCCCAAGCTGGAACAGAGTTCAGCACATCAATATTTACCGCCTGGGAAGGGTATGCCAACACAAATATCTTGTTCTCTGTATGGGATAAATTCTCAAGCAAATTAAGGGGCTTAGCTGGCTTTTGAGTAGATTTTTTGGTGCAACACAGGAAGATTGTCCTATCCAAGACTAAAGGGGGGTGACTTTAAACTAGTAGGTAACTTTGGCTACTAGGGAAGGTAAGGCTAGTAGGCAAATTTGGCTACTAGATAAGGTAAGGCTAGTAGGTAACTTTGGCTACTAGATTGTGGAAGGATGCTGTAGGCTAGTAGGTAACTGTTGACTACTAGGGCTGAAGAACAATACAGTCTAGCAGGTAACCTTGGCTGCTAGGATTTTGATTGAGAGGATTGAACCCAGAAGGTAATGTTGGCTGTTGAGGGTTGGTCAGGTGTCTCTTCTCAGTAGGTAACAGGTGGCTACTGGAACTGATAAGACAGACGGGTTGGTAGGTAACAGATAGATACCAGGAAGAGATGAGCTGAGGCAGCTCAAAAGAGTCCCTTGACCACTTGCAGGAGGTATGTAAGGGGGGCCTTACTTATTAGTCTGGTAAGAAGTCCTTGTTCATGTTTCCCTGGAGGCTTTAGGGAGGTTCTGAAGCCACCATAGGGGCATAGATATGCTCAGTGGTGTCATCAGAGTGGCTGCTTGGGGAAGTAGTTGCAGAACTTGATGATGATCAGGCCTCTGGGAAGTGAAGTTGGTTAGTTTGCGCATGAAAGCTCAGGATAACCACATGAGTGAGTAAAAATAACTGCATAGACATGAGGATTTTCTGTGGTTGATAGTCTATAGTGGTGGTCACTTATGGGGGCCCAGTAAAATTCTAACTCACTTGAAGAAGGCTTTTTCCTGAGTCTGAGGTGTTAGTAACAGGGACTTCAGAGAAGGATGGAACCTTGGTGGTTAATAGAGAAGTTCATAGTGAAGAACTGTAAGATCATGGAGCAGGACTAGATGAAGGACTGGAAGATTATAGAGAAGGACTAGTTGAAGGACTGGAAGTTGGTCAAGAAGGACCAACAGAAGTAGATGAAAAAGCAGGAATGATGGACTTGAACTGTTAGAAATGTAATTGATAATGAGACAGAAGCAGGAAAAATAATTAAGTAATCTTCAAAAAAGATATGATAAAAAGATTAAGATAAATATCATATAAGAGATAAGGAAAAAGCAGGAAATAATTTACAGAAAATAGACTGTAAATTTATAAGGAATTGATTGGGTAAGAAGGAGCCAAAGTAACCAGAAACAGTACAGAGAAGCTTTGAGGACAAAGGCTGGAGTTTTGCTGAAATGATTAAGTGAGGCAAGAAGCAAGCGACAGACAATTTCAAATGGCTGAAATGTTTAGGAAAACGCAGAGAAACCTGGAGAAATATTGAAGAAATTCTGTGCTCAAAAATCCCCTAAGTGAAAAATGGTTGGAAGCGCTCAAGTTTTTCCAGAGGAACATGATGGGAATTACGGCAAAACCGTCTGAAATGCAGATCAAGTATTTATCTGGAGCAAGACAAAGCCCGGTCTGAACCAGGGTCAAGAGCAAGTCACTTGGGTGAACAGTTCATCAAAACCTTTGAATTCAAGTGTCTGATTGGCTTCAGGTCAAAGCCTGTTTGATCACTGTTTTAGGGCTTTAACTGAAGAGTTTAATCCTAAAAAATGAGGGAATAAAGCAGAAAAACCAGGGCTTCAATTGGCTGAAGTAAGATAAAAGGGCTAAAATATTGTAGAGAAGAAAAAACTGGATAGTTTAAGCTTGAAAAACAAAGAGTTCTGAGAGAAAACAGGAACTGAAACAAAGAGCTATAAAAGGGAGAGCTATCTGAAGCTTTTCAGGGACTCATAACAGTGGATTACAAAAGCCACAAGGACTGAATCAAGTGGAATCACAAGGACACTAGAGCTATACAAGGTGCAGGAGCCCAAGATAAAGGAGCTGGAGCTTAAAATAATGAAGCTAGAGCTCAGAATAAAGAGCTGTAACCTAAGAATGAGGAGAAGGAGTCTAATACTGAGGAGCAGGAGTCCAAGATATTGTTGGAAGAATACAAGCATTGGTACATATCAATGGTTACCTTGACCCCTGGGCCATATACCAGAAGGTTTCTAAGGGGATCTTCCTTCTGAGAGTGGATAAAAGCCCATTTTGACCCATATACATATTTCTGAGATAAAATTTCACATACTAGAAAATGACAACTCCTTCCAGCTGGTCCCTGGCTATGACCCAGGACACACTATGTGGACTGGCAAACAGGAACCCTACAAGAATGCTCATGCATGCTTTTGGCGGTTGATAGATTTGGCTCTAGGAGACCTTCTAGGGGGTTTATCATTGCCTACATGGACAACATTTTGGTGCTTTCTCTGGATGAGGAATCCCATAAGGCCCATTTATCAGCAGTAGTAGAGTGTATCCTCCAGGCTAACCTGATTATCAAGAGGTGCAAGTGTGAATTCTTTAAACATAAGGTTATCTTTTTGGGGAACACTATCTTTGAAGATGATCACACTATTGCTCCTAATAAGAAGGCAGCAGTTTTTGAGTACACAACTCCTGTGACTGTATCTCAGCTTTGTAGCTTCCTGGGTATCTTTACTTTTTTAAAGAAGTTCACCCCACATCTGTCTGAATTAGCGGCTCTCTTGTATTCAGCCAGCAGGAAGACAATATTATTCTGGACACCTAAATGTGCAAAAGCATTCTTGGCAGTCAAGGCCCTTCTGCTTTCATCTCCTGTATTAAAAAATGTGGATTCAGAGCTTTCATTTGTAGCTTGTATGGACACTTCAAAATACGCTGTGGCAGGGGTGTTGCTACAAAATGCTAGTGATGGCATTGAGAGACCTGTGGGATATTCCTCTTGCAAAATGGAAGCGTGTGAACATAATTATATGATCTATAACAAGGAATTGTTGGCAGTTGTGAAATCTCTAAAGCACTGGTGTTGAAAATTGGCATACACCAGCAGATTCAACAGAAGAATTGTGAGGCAGGGGCATACACTAACTGTATGCCTTTGAATGTGAGGATTTGGGTGACATCAACTAACTGATTTGTAATGAATAATTTTTATTTAATCCTATATGAGTAGATCCAAAATCTGCCCCTTGGCGTTTACTGCCAACTCTTTCTATAGGGATATTCTCATATTATTACTCATCAGTCACTGGAAATGTCTTCTAGAAAATTCCAGCACACTGTAGAGTCTTGGTTGGGTTGGCAGAAAAAGGGACAACCTTCTATTTTAGGGCACAATTCCGCAATGCCTAGCACAAAGACACCCTCTGCTAGAACATCAATCAGTGATCATTTTTAAGATATACAATCACTTCTATATCCAGTTCTAACTAAGAGTCAAATCAACCATTTGAATCAAGCCTGGCGTCTTGGCGCTTGCAATTAATTGTGCTGGTGTCCTGGCGCTTGATGTAAACTAAAGCGGCGCACTGGCGCCAAGAATAATTAATGCTGGTGCTGTGGCACATTTTTCTGATGTTGCTGGCATTGTGGTGTCCAGTATTGAGAGAGGCAGCAATGTGGTATAATTAATCATTGGTTACAACCTCATGAGTAAAGGGTAATTTATTGGCTCTTATCAATTGTCATTAATTGCCTAATGAATTAGGCTATCCACAATCCCTGGTCAATAATTCTTCACAACTGGCATCACCATTTAATTCTGGTGTATTATATGTTTATGGTAAGGACTGATCATAAGGACCTCTTGTACTATTGCCAACCAAGTGGTTTTTCAGGTTGCCAATCCAGATAGCATAAAGATTTGGCAAGATCCAAGTTCTGTTAAAGTTCATTAAAGGAATAGACAACTACCTGGCCAACGTATTAATCAGAAATTTTCTCACCTCCCAATCTGAGTTTAGATGCCAAGTTCAACACACATACTCTGATCCCAGATGAGGCTGTGGTTCCCTTTGTGATGACTCCTGCTTCTACACTTGCCACTATGCCCTTAACGGAAGGTGAAGATCTGGACTTGTACTTCAAGGTCAAGTTTCTGCAGCATTGTCCAAGGGTTACAGAAGGTTATTGGAATTAGCCTGTGAGCATCCAGTTGACCAGCCACATGGATATCACAAGATAGGTATGGTGCTTTATCATCAAGGCTGTCTATGGGTCCCAGAAGGAACCATCAGGGGCAAAATCATGCAATCACATCACACTTGTCCTGCGGCAGGTCATCATAAAAAAATTGAGTTAATCCACCGGCAATTCTCTTGAAAAGGTCTGACTGTCATGGCCTGGGTGGCTCCCAAGAGAGCCTTCAGTCAAGGGGAAGGGTCAAGCCTGGAAGACCAGTAGATGACAGGGGCCATCCACATCACATAATTGGCAGCTGTGACCCAAGGACACCATGCTCCCATGTGGGGTATCACTTGCTCTGTGAGCTCCAGCATGGTCAAGTAGGCAAACCCAAGCTTGCTGTAATCATATGATGAAGTAGAAGGAACAAGAGGAAGTTCTTCTGTGGCAGCGCTCATAGTCAGGCTTGGCTGGGAAGGTTGGTGGAGTAGAGAAACACCAGAAAAGGAGAGGCGCGGTGCAGGAGCAGGAATTATTTCTTTGTCCAGCACTCTAAGAGATGGGTAAAGGCCAGCAGTGGTTGATTAGAGGCAGCAAAAAGTTGCTTTGTTTCCCAGCGCTGACTTTGGTACTGAAGATATTCTCTGTTTGAAAGTATCAGCAGTATAAAATTTGTGATAATTTAATAAACCCCTGAAAAGTATAAATCCTCAGTGTGCATTAAACAACAAAATTTTATTAAATAAAGATGTCAACAAAGAAAGGGGATGTCAGTGTTCCCAGCTATATCCTGCTGGGAAACAGCAATTAGAATTACTGGCAACTACTTATTGGCTGTCAATAAGTTTTTCTCAAGTTGTGTACCATTGGTGACTCCTGATTTGCCAGTTAGATGAATACTTTTGTTATTTTTGCTCTGGGAAAGCTGGCAGGGGAATTTTGGGTCATTTGGCAACCCAAGTCCCTGTTCCTGGGTTTCAGAGGGTGTGGGCCAATTAAATTTTTTCTTGGCTTTAGGACGGTTTTCAATTGCCTCAGGTTTGGCCTTGATCAGGTTTTGATTCCCTACTTGGAATTAAAGCTCCCTTTTGGTTAATCTGTTTGATCAATGACACAATTGTTTGGTCACACAATTGCTCAATTGCAGGTGTTGAACCTATGCAACATAGGTGTTGTCTGGCCCATTCTGGGCAAGACACTGACAGTGCAGGTGGCAGCTCATGTTTGAGATTGATTGGTGTGTTTTTGATCTAAAGCAATCAGGAACAAGAATAGTGGTTTATTAGTTCCATTAAAACTGACTGCAGGGCCTTGGACGACATTATCTGTGGATTTCATCAGAGAACTCCCTGACTTTAATGGTGTTGCAACCGAGTTTCCAGAATTGCTTGCTAATGTATCTTACAATACACAGGGGGCTCTCAATGAGCTGCCCCTTGATGTATCTAATGTTATGGGTTAATCTGATGGCAATATCTAATGGCGGGTACTTTATTCTAATTAGGAGTGCTGCCAATTTGACTTGCTGATTCCTGCATGAGTTATTCCTTGGCTCCAAACCTTACATGGAACTTACCACTATGCCACCCCCTTGTGGCTTTGTGGCTTTTCCCATATAGTATATTAATAACAATATTCTACAATAAACAATACCTTATTCTTATTATTCTGTCCTTTCTATTGGGCTGTTGTCTTCCCCAATTCCAAATACTGAATCCTAATTGGTTCAGTTGCAACAGTGGTAGCAGCGGTAGGTTATCAACCTACCTAAAACAAAAATTTCCCCCAAGAAAGGACAGAGTACGGGCCGTATGGCTACTCCCCAACAAGAGACCTTCCTGCCAATCCCCAAGGGGGACATCCCTGACAGGCACATCATCTATCAAGACCAGTTAGTTCTCACCAGTGTGTACATTTGGCTCTGCCTCAGGCAGCGTGACGCTAGCGTCACTCCACCCCAGTTGAACCTGTCCCAGTGCATGCTCAATCTTCAGCTAGAATCCTTTGCTGGTGGCGTTGAGGGGGCAGACATTGTCAGTTGGCTCCAGTCTACTGAAACCCGCCTTTGCATCTGCCAGGTTCCTGAGCCCATGTGGGTTGCCACTGCGTCTGGCCGCTTCACCGGGCTTGCTGCTGTGTGGTTCACCAACTCGGCCAGCCAGGAACTTGACGTTACCTGGGCAGCATTCCAAGACGCTACCAAGTCCTGTTACAGTGAAACCTTCTCTCCCATTGTCGTGGGAACTCCTCTTCTAGAAATCAAGCAAACTGGTTCTGTTCCTGAGTACCTTGCTGCCTGGCAACAAGCTCTTGCTGCCACCCCCAAAGCTGTGACCAACGGAAATGCAATGTTACTCACTCTCATTGTCAATGGGTTAAAACCCCATATCTGCAAGTGGGTCCCTGTAGGTTTCTATACCTCCATTAATTACTGCTATAAAGCCATTGTGGAGGCTAACAACTAGGCCTCAATGGGCTTCTGCCGTACCAGTGACGCTCCATCCCAACCGTGTACCACACCTGGCAGTAGCCACAGTCAAGTAGGCCACCGCCAACCACGTTAGCAGGATAATGGGACTAAACGCCCCCGCAAGGGGGGAGCTTCAGCTAGCACAGATTGAGGATCAGGAAAAAGCCTGGGGGTTGTAGCAACAAGAGGCCTTACAACCCCACCTGACCCATCCTCTCAATCCCTGCTTGCAAAAAATCCCTGTGACTACAACATTCACAAAGTTGAAACCCTGGACGTCTTTCAAGTCCACAGTGACAACCCGTTATTGCAAGCAAGCCACTCCTCAAATAAAGTAACACACTTGTCCTATCCCTTCTGTTTCTGTGGGAGCAACCACAAACTACTGGTAGATACCAGGGCCAACCACACTATGGTGGACCAGGCATTTGCCAACTCTCAAGAATTAGACCAAGTGCCCAGCAGGTTCAAGGCCGTACGGGTAGCTGACTCCCACAGAGTGGCCATCACCCACAAGATGGTACCCTTCTATGTGAGAATAGGGAACATCCAGGTTAAGCTCTCTGGGCCAATCATGTCAGGGCTCAGCCACGACATGATTGCTGGTCTTGACTGGCTTTGGCGCAACTGTCCCTACATTGACTGGGATACCTCTGTCATCACCCTCACAGAAATGGGGTGGGGTTCCAGATTTACCCTGTGGAAATGAGCAAGCTACTCCATGATACTGTTTTTGTCAGGATAACAGAGATGGGCTCATATGATTTCAAGGGGGAAAAATAGACTTTAACCAATGCTCAGTCAAATTTATCCGTGCTGAACCACCAGCGGTCCCTCCCTTGACCTCCTCACCACCATCAGCGCTTGCTGCATTGCTCAAGGAGTAACAGGATGTATTCAGTGAGACACTTGAACAATTACCTCCTCCCCGGGAGATCCAGCACGTTGTACAACTTCAAGGATCATTACCTAAAGCACAACCATTATATTGTCTCACACCAAAGGAAGATGAAGCCCTCTGCCAGCACCTTGTGGACAGGCTTATAAAGGGCTTCATTTGCCCCTTGCTCTCTTCATACAGGGAAGTGTTCTTCTTTATAGCCAAGAAGGACAGGTCCCTTTTCCTGGTCACAGACTACTGCACCCTAAATGAGGTGACGGTTAAGAACAAGTACCTCCTGCTGCTGATTGACAACCTTTTTGATACACTTGCATGCGCAAAGGTCTTTAGCAAGATTGATCTCACTGCAGGGTACAACCAGGTCTGCATTGCACCAGGGGAAGAGGCAAAAACTGCCTTCCACACACGGTACAGGTTGTTTGAGTATTGTGTCATAAACTTTGGAATGACCAATGCTCCCTCCACCTTTGCCATGTTGATGAACAAAGCATTCAAGGAACTGATTAGGAAATGTGTGGTTGTGTACCTTGACAACATTATTGTCTTCAGTCAAGATCAAACCACACACCTCTAACACCTCTGTGCTGTCCTTGACACCCTTCAGAAAGACCAGCTAAAAGTTAAACCCTCCAAATGCAAGTTCCTCAAGTCAGAGCTACTATTCCTTGGGCATATCATCTCTGCCCAAGGGGTAAAGCCCAACCCTGCCAAAGTTAAATCAATCACCAGCATGCCGCCCCCCACCAATGTGGGCCAAGTGCAAACATTCCTTGGCATGGTTGCCTACGTGCGCAAGTTCATTCCCAATTGTGGGGAACTAATTGCACCTCTCACTGAGCTCCTCAATACCAAGCAGCGCTTCCATTGGACCCCTGTCAGAGATTGAGCCTTTGAGGCATTGAAGCAAAGGCTCACAACAGCATCAGTACTGCAGTTCACCAATTGAAACCAATAGTACAAACTTGAGACCAATGCCTCTGACAGAGCCATAGGGGGTGTGCTACGGGTAGAAACTGACAATGGCGTCTTCCTCCATGTGGCATATGAGTCCAGGAAACTTACTGACTCAGCATAACACTACCCCATCCATGATAAAGAATTGGCAGCCATTGTATACTGCGTCAAGAAGTGGCACTGTTACCTGGAAGGCGCTACCTTCCCACCCTGCATTCTGACAGACCACAAGTCACTTCAGTACTTTAACACGCAGTCCCACTTGACACACCGCCAAGCAGGATGGGTTGAGTGTCTATCCCCTTACCAGTTGCGCATCAAGTACAAGCCTTGAAAGGAACTTGTCACAGCTGACGCTCTTTTGCAACTCTACGTAGCGTCCATCACTGGGGACAATGGCTTGGATCCAGATTGGCCCATGCTCTACCTCCGCCCTGAGGCAACTTGCTATGAGGGTCTTAACTTGGTCACCATCTCCAAACTGAAGGACAACAAAAGTCAGTTCACCATCAATGCTGGTAACCTCTGCCGCCAGGCAGAGACAGGTGAGAAGACGCCTTACATTTCCACCACGCAACAAGGGGACACAATATTGCACTACCACCAAACCCTGGGTCACATCAGAGGGTGTAACCTCTTCAAGATCATGAAACATAAGGTTTGGTGGCCGCACATGTGTCAAGACATCTTGGACCTCCTCAAAACGTGCGTGTTGTGCAAAAATAACACATCCAAACCTGCACCTCCCAAGTCTGTCCTGCTCATCAAAGCCATGGAACCCTTCAAGCAGTGGGCCCTTGACATTGTGGGGCCACTACCCAAAGACAGACTGGGAAAGAAGTACATTATCACTGCTATTAACTACTTCACTTGCTGGCCAGTGGCCTGGGCAGCAACCAACCACACTGCCACCACCATTATCTGCTTTATTGGCAAGGAAATTGTGGCCCACTTTGGGCGACCCAAACGTCTCATCACAGATGGCAGTCCCAAACTAGTTGGGCATGTCATGAAGGCATACTGCGCCAAAAACGCACTCCAACGTATAGTTATGACCCCCTATCATCCTCAAGGCAATGGACGCGTGGAACAATTAAATGGCTCACTGGTTCAATTGATTGCCAAGCTCTCACAAGAGCACCCCAACACCGCATGGACTGAACACCTGCCCACTGCTCTACTATCCTGCAAGCAAGAATCAACAGGGGCACAGGGTTCAGCCCTAGTACCCTGGCTTTGGAACACCTGACAGTCTGACAGGGGTTGAACAGGGAAAGCTACAGTCCAAGGTCCCAACAAACCTCTCCTAGTAACAACCTCATCCCTGGATCAATGGCGTGCCAAAGCCCGGGAAATTGAACACAATTGGATTGCAGGAGGGACAAAGCACCTCAAAGCTAGATACACCATAGGTGGCCCCATCTACACCCTCAATCCCAATTCTGCCAAGTTGGAACCCAATCACATAGGGCACTTCAAGATAGCTGCTGTCTACAATAATCATACCTACCAACTTGAAGATGCTCAAGAAAACACCAAGAAGCTTTACCATGACCGCTTGCGCCCTTGCTGCGCCATCTCCACACAGAGGTTGTTCATGTGGACCTTCCCAGACCTTATGCAGACTCTAGTCCTGGTGTCTGACGACAAGCAGGGGGAAGGGGGGTATTGCAACCAAGTTTCCAGACTTGCCTGCTAAAGTATCTTACAATACACAGGGGGCGCTTAATGAGCCGCCCCTTGATGTATCTAATGTTATGGGTTAATCTGATGACAATATCAAATGGCGGGTACTTTATCCTAATTAGGAGCGCTGCCAATTCGACTTGCTGATTTCCGCACAAGTTATTCCTTGGCTCCAAACCTTACATGGAACTTCCCACTATGCCACCCCCTTGTGGCCCTCCCCATATGATATATCAATCACAATATTCCACAATAAACAATACCTTATTATTATTATTCTGTCCTTTCTATTGGACTGTTGTCTCCCCCTAATTCCAAATACTGAATCCTCATTGGTTCAGTTGCAACAATGGGCTTAATGTAATCATGGTGGTGGAATGGTTTACAAAAATGGCACACTTTGTTCCTTGCTCAACCACAATTACGTTAGTGAAGACAGCAAGGTTGTTTGTAGATAGAATCTTCTCATTGCATAACATACCAATGGAGATAGTAAGTGATCAAGGACCCCATTTTTGCTCAATTCTGGGAAGCCTTTAATGGGACTCTTGATATCAAGCTCTGCCAGTCCACTGCTTTCCACCCCCAGTCCAATGGACAAATGGAGAGGGTAAACCAAATTTTGGAGGTTCATCTATGATGCTACATTAATGCACAACAGCATAACTGGTGTTCAAACCTACCTATGGTGGGTTTTACTTTTAACAATGATCCACACACGTCAACTCAGGTCTCACCATTATTTGCCAATGTGGGTTACAATCTGTTGTCTGACATAGGTCCTAGACTGGTTAGCAACGTAGAGGCTGCAACTGATCAAACTGCTGCACTAAAGCAAGTTCATCAGGAGCTCCAGGTTACACTTACTGCTGCTGTGACAACGTACAAGGAATACACATATCACAAGCGCCAGGAGGGTCCCACCTACTGGCCTGGTGATCTGGTATGGTGGATGCTCAAAATATGAAGTTGAAAGTTCCATGTCAAAAATGGGTCCAAAGCATGTGGGTCCCCTCAAAGTTGAACGCCATATTGGTCCTTCTGCCTATTGATTAGAGTTGGAACAGTTGGCATTTAAACTGTCTGCATGTTGACACTTTGTTGACATGCAGAAATTTGACTTCAATTTGGCACCTAGGCTAAAGTCTACTAGCTGTGTGCTAAAAAACTAGTTTTCTATATTGCATCTCATAGTTGAAATTGATAATCAATGATAAAAGAAAGTCAATGTTGACATCAACTAAGAATAGGCTTAATTTTTATTAAAAAATAAGAAGGAAAATACATTTAAAAATACCAAATTATAATACTTTAAATTTAAGCCTGACTACAACAATGAATCTACACAATTTTGACATAAATTAAAAGTTTATTATATTTCTTAATAAAAATACATGCAATCCAGAATATCTTCAATTATAATAAGTTATTTATATTTATATTTGGTCTTTTATTTCATAGTTTTTTATATAGTGGGTAAAAATTTCAAGCTTTGTTTTATATTATATTAGTGATTTATTATAGCTTTGAAACCATTAGATGTGTTTGCGTCATTGCCTAAATATTGAATTAAGCTAGATTATATATGTTAAAGCTAGGATTTATATAGTGTCATTTAAAGTTGACACAAAGGAAACCAAACAAAAAAGCAACAGCAGGACAAGGGGAATAAGTTAAGAACCCACAATGACATAATTTAAACAAGATTTAATAGTGGCTTCACTATAAAGGAAGACCAACAACAGCAAAGTCAACACCTTAAACGGTTTAATAAAAAACATAGATTAAAAATTTCAGCTTACATAATGATAAGGTTATAACCCCAAAACTTCAAATAATAATAATAAAACTACTTATTACAATATGTAGTACTTAGTTTTTAAAAGTTATATGATTATAACTTTATTATAGCCCAAGCACCAAATAGCATAATTTCAGACTAGTTTTAAACCCAATCTTAATTTAATTAAGATTCATATGTTTTTTAAAAAGTGATATACCTCAATAATGCTGGATGTCTACAAGTTGACTGTCAGAATTAAGACAATATTTTAGGTCAACTGTCTAGAATCAAAATTTTAATACACATCAACACTTAAAATGTCAACACTAAACATTTAAATGTAGGTTTGTCCAACTTTTTCTTGATAAAAGCTTCAATACTGAATATATTAATAATATTGAAGGTTTTTTTTGCATATTCTATATAAAAACTCTCCACAAATTGATATATTTTCAGCTTTAACTTTCATTTTTCTATACTTTACTCACAGTTATTTCTCTAACCCCCTTTTCTTTATAGAATAAATCAAAGAAGCCCCAACTGAATAAGAAGCAATCTAATAAAAACCTTCCAAGGACACTGTTAAGCCTAAGGCTTCTTCTTCTACAAAAAAGTGCTTAAGCCAGCTTAAAAAAGATGAACAAAAAAAGAAAAAACCCATATGTGATGATCCACATGTAAATAATTTTACAGGCAAGGGTTGATTTGGCTTCAAATAAAGATGCTATGCTGGAGATTGACAATGTGTTGATTGGTTGCAGGTAGAGGCCTAGTAAGGAATGATAGCTACTAGGGAAGGTAATGCCTAGCTAGTAGGTGTAAAGACTACTAGAGGCAGATGTTGTCTCCACCAGCAGAAGATATTGGCTGCTGTGGGCTAGAGGTCTTCAATCAGCAGGGAACTGTGACTGCTTGGGGTGAAGAACAAGATAGCTCAGCAGGGAACTTTGTCTGTTTGGGGTGGGGAGTGATCCAGCCTGATGAGTAGTGTTTGATGCTCAGGATGGAGAATGTTTAGACCCTGGCAGGTAACAAGGGCTACCAGGGTAGAAGTTTGTGCCAGCATGGTAGGGGACGCCTACCAGGGCTATAAGTTCTGGACCCCTGGCAGATAGCGCGGGCTGCCAGGGAGGGGAAAAGCTCTGAGGGCTCTATGTACCCTGATATGCTTACAGGAGGCCTGCAAGCAAGCACACTACCTAACAGACTGGTAGGGTGTTCTTGTTTATGTCCCTATGGGAGCTTTGGGGAGATCCAAAATTGAGCATTGGAGGGAATATAATATGCTCAGGGGTGTCACCAAGGCGGTTACTTGGAGAAGAATCTGCAGAACTTGGTGTGATCAGGCCTCTGGGAAGTAGAGCTGATTACTATGCAACTGAAAGCCCAGACTTAATCACCTGGGTGAGTAAAAACAACAACATAGGCTGTGAGGATCTATGGTTGGATGGCCTAAGTGGAATGCCACTTGTGAGGGCCCAGTCAAGTGCCAGTTCAATGTAGACTCATGCCTGGGTCTACAGGCTCTGGTAATGGAGACTGAGATAAAGAACCAAGGTGGATCACAGGATCAGTAGAGAAGACTAGTAAGAAGAACTGTTTGATCACAGTGAAGACTAGTTGAGAGACTGTTGGTTAATATGGAAGTTTGGAAGCAAAATGGTTCATTGTGCAGGTAAAACAAAAGTGGTTCCTAGTGAAGATAAGCTGGAGGGCTTGAGGATCATGATTCAGGAGTAGCTAGTCATGATGAAGGAGTAGCCAGAGGACTGATAGGCTGTTTAAAGACTGGAAAGGAGCTGTTCTGTGAACTAAGATGGACTGATTGCTGGTTAAACTGATGATCTGAGAGATATGGTTGAAGAACAGGCAGAAAGACCAGAAGATGTGAGTGTATGACTAGAAGATGACTTAGAAGGACTAGCCAGATTGGAAGTAAAAGCTGGAAGGCTGATTTTGGTGTCTTTAAAGAAGAAATATTAGGAAAAGAAGCAGTTAAGTAAGGATTTAATGCTGCCAATATTATAGTATGTAAAAGAAATTAATTAGCATATCATACTACAAGAGAAAAGAAAGAGAAAGTAAAAATAATTTACAATTTTTAAACTGTGAATTTATTGGGTTAGAAAGGAGCCAGAAAGAAGCCAGAAATAGGACAGAGAAACTGTGAGGGCAAAAGAGCAAATTTTGCCAAGAACAACTAGGAGAGGCAAAAGGGCAAGCAGCAAGCAGGTTCAAAGTAAAAAAAAATTGAGGAAAACACAGAGAAACACAGAGAAGCGTTGTAAAATTGAGGGCTCAAATTTGTTTAAGTAAAACATATGTGGAAGCGCTCAAGATTTTCCAGAGAAACGTGACAGAAATCACGGTAAAACTGTTCAAAATGTGGAGCAGTTGTTTACCTAGAGCAGGACAGCCTCAGGTTTGAACCACAGTCAAGAGCAAGTCATCCATGGAAACTGTTTAGCAAAACAGTTGAATCAAGGTGTATGATTGGCTGCAAGCTGGAGTCTATTTAACCAGTGTTTTGAGGGATTTAACTTAAGAGTTAAAGCCTAAAAAATGAGGAGCAGAAGCAGAAAATTCATGGCTTTCATTGGCTGAAGTAAGTTATAAAGTTTAATATATTATAGAGAGAGAAAAACAGGATAGCTTAAGCTTCTGAAAACCAGAGTTCTAAGAGAGGTTTTTGGTTTGAAACCAGGAGCTATAAAAGGGGAAGCTATCTTAGACTCTTCAGGGACTGGATCAAGTGGATTAAAAAGGCCACAGGACTACAGAAGGAACTAAAGACCAAGCCAAAGGTGAAGAAGCCCAAGATACAGGTGCAGGAGCCCAAGACTAAATACAAAGAGCCCAAGAAGTTATTGAAGGACTCCAAGTATTGGAAAAACCTTATTGTTCACTATATTCAGGCATTGTATCAGAAGGTTTCTAAGGAAATCTTCCTTCTGACCGTGAATAAAAGCCTATTACAACCCCTGCCC
This sequence comes from Entomophthora muscae, assembly GCA_014839935.2. NCBI lineage: Eukaryota > Fungi > Entomophthoromycota > Entomophthoromycetes > Entomophthorales > Entomophthoraceae > Entomophthora > Entomophthora muscae. Next base: position 129,400 of record QTSX02002262.1, read on the forward strand.
AAATTTTCAGTGATAAAAACACCAGCCTTATGAGTAAGCTACCCCAAATCTTCTACCCAAGCCCAGGGGAGGAGGATACCTATTGCCATGGTTGCAGGAAATTTGCCTCCATTAAGTATTCCCAAGAGGAGTGGGAAAAAGTGACTAGGCATCTTGAAATAACAGATAAGGGAAGAGAGTTTATAGGAGATGAATTTACTAGTCTATTGCAGGATTAGTACAGGCCTACTGGGGGGGGGGCTATTGCCTGCTGAATACAGGTTTATGGTGGGGAAGCCCGCCTAGTAATTGGGAAGGTGCTGGAAGAGTTTGCACTTATGCAGGCCAAGTACAAGCTTCTGATCAACCCCTCACCGCTGCTAGAGAATGACAGCTTCTCTAAGCCAGTCCCTGGCTACAACCCAGGACACACTTTGGGGACTAGTAAAAAGGAACCCCACACCACACCTTCAGCTTCTGAGAAAGACTCTGATAATGGTTTCACCTCCCATAGCTACTATGAGTCTAAGAGAGATGAAGATTCCATCAACAAGAAGAAAAGAAAGGCAAGCTCTAAGTCCTCTCCTGAGCCCTCCCCAGAACCCTCCCCTGGTGAACATGAAGATGATGAGCAATATGAGTAATTTCCTGGTTTTTAACACGCCCCCCTGTTCCATGGGATTCAATAAAAGCCCACAATATTTTCAATTTTGAGGGCTCCTTCAAGATCCCAAAGAGATTCCCAAAAATTTTCCATTAATGTCAGTCAAAGGTGGCCCAAGAATGGTCAGTGATGGCTATGAGTTTAACTGTAATAATCAAAAGCGGGAAGCAAGAGCAAACATTACACATGTGAAGACAGAAGCTTCCCAGCATGCCTAAACACCTAAGGTTGGGACAAAGAACTGTGGAAAAGGGGGAACATACCTGCATGCCTCCCACCACTTTGATTGAGAAGCTGCTCAAATAGTACTATTCCAAATGGTCCTAGTATCAAAAGACATTAAATCAACTCACCTGGTAGTAAAGGCCACCAAACGCTTAATCAAAGAGAACCTTAAAATTGTCCCTGACTGTGAACAATTTGTTAAGTATATCTGTGATAGACACCAAGAGCTAAACCAAATTGAAAAAATTGCAACCTAACTAAAAGACCTGTTCCTTACTCCTGTGTTGCAGATGAACCAAGACAATGTTCATCTCCTTCTTCATGATGATGGACCTGGTGCAAAAGAAAGGATCATATGCTATGTCATGTATAAAAATCTAGAGCAACTGTGTGCCACTGAGACTTGGCTCTGTGATGGGACATTTGAAGCATGTCCTAAGTTGTTCTATCAGCTGTGGGTAGTGCATGCTCATCTTGATAATAAAGTCCTCCCCTTTGCATATTTTATTCTTTCTTGAGCCTCAGAGGAGATTTACCTACAGTAGTTTTAAAAGCTACAGCAACAAACAAAATGAACTCAGATTTAAACAAGATTTAGGATTTAAGCAAAATTGAAATGAACCAAAATCTATTATAAATCAATATAATTTCATTTATTTTCAATTTTGCTTAAATCTGAGTTCATTTTTTGTTGCCATAGATTTTAAAACTACTGTAAGATAATTTAAGATTCTACAGGAGGGCCTTAAATCTATTCCCATTGAGGCTGGAAATAATCCTGGTCCTCAACAAGGGCCAATCCTGATGATGTTGATAAAGATGAGCTCACTCTAGCTGCTGGAGAGATGAAATGTGATATAGCCCTTGATCCCAAAATAATTAACATGGACTATGCAGCAGCCCAATGCAATGCCTTTATAAAAACCTCCAATGGCAAGGTACAAGGGTGTTTCTTTCATTACCAACAATCTATTAATTGATGCCTTAAGGGCAAGACCCTCTTCAGCTCTCTCACACAACAAGATACAACTGGTAAATACAAGTTTCTGATCCAAACGTTTGTTGCTCTTGCATTTATTAGGCCTGAGCATGTTGGACAAGTATTTGAGCTTCTCTTTAAGGACCCTTATGCCTTGAGCCATGAAGCTGAGTTCCAATCCTTCTTTGACTACTATGAGCCACAATGGGTGAGGCGCAAGGTGATCAGCCTTAGGGGCAAGCCAGCAGCAAAGGCCAGCTGAAAGTGCTATCAGTCTATCATCAAGGATGAAATGAAGATACCATCCAGCTTGGAGGTCATGCATAATCATCTTAAGTACTCATTTGTTGTTAATACCAGATACAACACTTCTTTGGGCACCTTAAGCTAAACAGGGGAAGACTGTCTCCCCCCTTTGGGATACAGAAGTAAGGGCTCTAAAGAAGAGAAGGCAAAGTAAGGATAGAATTTAAAAAGAGAAGATAAAGACAGCTGTCAAGAATAAGTACAAGCTATCTGAGCTTGGGGAGCAGATAGGCAAGATTGCCACTGTAATCTCTTGCAGCAAACCTTCAACTTATTTTATAATAAACATTTTGGTTATTTCTGATATTTTATTAAATAATTTTAATTTTAAAACCAATTATATTATTTAACTAGCTAATTTAAATTTGAAGTTAGAAATAATAAATAGTTTTCATAAAAGATTTTTATGCTAGACCCTGGATTATCTTACTTGAATAGTTGTTTTAGAACTAAAGTATATGCAATTTTGGGTTGCTGATATATCAAATATTCTTAAAAATGAGTATTTATCTTTATTTTAATTTAATATACTTAATTTCCATCAAGGTTTTTCTTGAAAATTAATATAAGCACTTTTTATATGGTAAATGAAATAATTTTATAGTAAAATCAGTTAATTCCATAGTAAATTATTTTCAAAGTGTCTTTCAATTAATTTTTCAATTAATGTGCATTGTTTTTTATTTTTGGATTATAAATGATTATATTAGCCTAAAAAACTATTTGGAGCTTAATTTTTACAAATTTAAATGTTCAGCTTTTATTTTTTACTTGTTAAAAAGTTCCAGCTTCCAGTAGGCTACATTATAATAAGCTTTATCCTGCATTTTCTAATGTGTGTACCTAATATAAAATCAATTTTTACAGTCAATATTCAGACAGTTTAAATGCTGACTGTTGCCCAATAAAAGTTGGTCCAAGGCTTCTCTTCTGTCTTACAAGAAAAATCATCTAACCTTTCCCCTGATAGAAGTATCCAAAGCTAAATTGATCTCTATTGAAGTGTTCTAAAAGCAAGAGTTGTATACTAAGTGATATCACAAGAAGACAATAAACTAAAGGAATACCCAATCAAAGCATTAGAAAATAGTCTATTTATGTAAATCCACTGCCACCTTTGGCCTTAGATTGAACCGTTTTTCCCCACTGCACCAAAAAAGGGCCAAAAATTACAGCCAAGCCACTTAACTCTATAGGCAATTTAGCTGATACTGTTGAAAAGAGATTTGTACTGGCCTACCCTGCAGACCTCCCAGCTCTGGTTGTTCCCTCCTGGGAAGAAACGTTAATTGATTTGGACTACTTACTGGCCTGGTGTTGCCCACTTTTAAAAGCTATCAGATTCAACTAATTGTGTGCTGCCACCTCCAAACCCAAAAGCTCAAGTGAATTCCAAGTTCCTGAAAGCCCCTCTAGCCAATCAGACAGTACTGCAGAAATTAAGATGAAACCCTCCAGTCTCCCTGGCCCTGACCTTCAAATTTCTCCCCCACCCAATCAGATTTAAGCCCTGCAGCCATGTGATTCTTTCCCTGCAGCACACTCCCTTTTACACAGCAAGAGGACTTTCAGTCTTCTGCTTGTCTATTCCCAATTTTATTGAAGTTTGGAACTTGCTGCACTTTATTTTTAAAAACTATAGTCTTGACTGGAAACTCTGTTTTGAGTTCCTATTATCTAGAGATTGAAGTGTTAGTCATTTCTTTAAATCTTACCTTGTGCTTACCTGTTTTAAACCCAGCATCTCTCCCAGGACCTCCAGAAGAAGCTTGGACATATAGTTGTTGTTTCTTTTTGCTTTTGCTTTTGAAAGCTGCCTTAAAACTCAAAGTTTTAATTGATCTTCAATATAATACTTACTTTTATTTTAAAATTTATTTTATTTTCTTCACTTTTGAACCCGCTTTCTCTTTAATTACCGTCCAAAGCCACCCAAGCCTGTTGTCAAGTCCCCCACACCTTCCTTGCCACCTCTCAACTTGTTCTTGTTTGTGGGTCCCCTTGTTACACGTTTTTTACTGTTTATTACCCTGGGAATTTTGCCCGCATATTCAGAATTTTGTGGAGAACACAGCTATAATACTCCCAGTTCTCAAATTTGTGGTGTTTTTCTTGGCCCTATTCTTGCTACTTCTGGGGTCAACCTTGTCAGACTTATGGTCCAAAATTGCCTCTTCTGCTTGTCTTGTGGGTAATAACCCATCCAGCCTCCTGGATCTCCCCAGTAGTCTCCTGTTCTCTGGGGAGGCCATGGTAAAAGAGTTTAACCTGCAATGACCTGGATCTGGAAGATGTTGGTTTCACCCAGTCTGCTTCTGCAGCCAAGGAGAGATTGATGATGCCCATTCCCAGCCCAGAGAGGTATGACTTGGTGCCTCTCCAGGCCCCCGCAACACCCCCTCCCACTCCCACTTGTACGCCCTGGTTGCTCACCAGTTTGGTGCTGATGGGATTAAACACCTATTTCCCTTGGCTATCCCCTGCATCCTCCCTGTGGTCCCCCTTTAAGCAGCTGTCCCAGTTCTCCACTGGGCAGCATCCTGGTGGTATATTGCATCAGGATGAGAGCCAAACTTAGTTAGTTTAGCCTCCCTCTCTTACAATTTTACCCTTCAGGTCCCTGTTTATTTTATCAGTCTTATTTGTAGTAAAAATAGTGGCTTATATCTTGTCACCAATTGCAGAGATATTAAATATATTATGTTAAATATCAAGTAGCCCTGCCTCTGACTTATGACCTCTTTGAAGATCTAGAAGGTTAATAATTCTTTACAGATATTGAATTGGCTTCAGGGTAACATTAAATATGGTTGCTTTGAATTTTAGTGTTAAGCTTTAGAATGGCCAATGCACCCAGCATCTTTGCCACTTTTTAAATGAGGTGCTCAAGGAGCATATTAGAAAATATGCCATAGTTTAACTAGATGCCATAATCATCTACAGTATAACCAAAGAACAACATTAGAAAGATGTGTTTAAAGTATCACTACCCTCCAGGACAATCAACTGATTGCCAAACTCTCCAAGTATGAATTATTCTTTAATGAGCTATCCTTACTAGGTGTATCATCAGCAAGGGCATAATAAAACCAGATCCTAGCAAGGTAAGAGCTATAAGTGATATGGCTCTGCCATAAAGCAAGAGTGAACTTTGAACTTTCCTGGGAACAGTTGCTTATGTCAGGAGCATCTTCCCAGACTTGGGAGCATTGACCACCCCGCTATCCCCAATAACTGTCAAGACAACCAGGTTTTTCTGGACCCCCTACACCAACAGAATTTCTGCCAACTCAAGGAGCACATGGTCACAGCACCCATACCCAGTACCCCAACTATGACAGGATCTATGAGCTAGAACCAGATGCCTCCAACCATGCTATTGGAAGCATACTTTGAATGCAGGCAACAGAAAAGGGATTCTTCCCTGTTGAATATGAGGCTATAAACCTCTTTGGTGTGGGAAAAATATACCCCATCCATGAAAATGAGTTGATAACAACTATTAACTGTCAGATTAAATGATATTTGCATTTGAAGGAGAACACATATATAAAGCGTCAATCAACCATAGGTCCCCAACGCTCCAGCCAACACATAACGTTGTAAGAAGACAAGCTGAATGGATGAGCCTCGTCCAAAGGTACCCCATGATGGTTGAGTATAGGCCAGGAAAGGGGTTACTTACTGCAGACACCCTCTCAAGACCATACTATAAGCACTTACTTGGCTAAATGCTTAGCATCCTAATTAGGCTGTATGATTCATGGAGATCTCCAAGAATTTCCCCACCAGGAACCCCTATGGACACTCAAGAAAAGTCCTAAAGAACAACCAGCTTATCAAACGTGTCTACAGGGAGTTCTATTGCATACTACCAAGTGGTAACACTGTACCCTATGCTCCAAAAACACAAAAGATTGGCATTGTTCTTCTTTACCATTGATAATTAGGTCATGCTTGTAGCAGGGAGAAAATGAATATCTAAGACCTGCTATGGATGGTCAAACATGTCAGACAACACCAAATACATGATCAATCAATGTGAACCAAGTGAAATTATGCTTGCTCCAACCACCTCAAATCTGTGATGGCAGTTGTGATAGCTCAACATTCAAGGTACAGGCATCTGGTACTGTGATACCCATTCCAGGAGACAAAAAAGTAAAAAGAATTCAGTTTAGCAGCCATTTCTCATGAAAAAGATGGCCTGGAGCACAGCTTACAAAATGCCACAAAGGGGACAATGTGGGGCAGTCCATAGGCAAGCTGACTGTTGCTGAGTTTGGGAGCCTGTTGTGAATGCTCCCATTCACCATGTTTCAATTTTGCCTTTGTTGGATTATTTCAAGGACGACTCTCTTTCTTTTGCTTTTGCCCTTTGAAATGAGGCTGGCTCTAAATTGGGAAATACAATTGTTCAGTTTCCTGATCCTGCGCAGCTCACTTGCCCCACCCATTCTTGTGGCAAGTGATCCTACTGTCCTGGTATTGTTTTTTGATATTGCAAACCACTATATAATACATTTCTTATTTTCTAATAAAATTAAGTTATATTCACATTTTTGTATTTGTGTCTTCACGTACTTTGGCGCCTCTCTAGCCATGTCTAGTAGATATTATTCATTCAGGGCCACAAGGTAATCATATAGCCTTCCCTGTCATTCTAACCAAGACTTAGTACAAATCCAATCCTAAGGTTAGAATTTCCTGTTGTGACTTTGTGCCGCGCCTCATATCACAACAAAAATGGTGCTCACTACAGGGGCTGTAAGCCCTGTGGTTACCCCTTTGCAACTACGTTTTCAGGACCTTTGCCTCCACCTATACAAGAGCTGACTTTGCCTGAAATTAACAGTCCTCCTATTGAAGAAGACATTGCTAACCCGTCTATTGTCCCTACTGTGCTAAACCTTGGGAATTGTCCCTGCCTAGTGGCCTACCCTTTGGGTACCCCTGACTTGGAGCAAGTCATGATGGTAGCCCTTGGGATATCCAGTGATGGGGCCATCCCTTGCCTCCAGCTTCAGTTCAATCTAGCAGAATACTACAAATTGATTGTAGCACCACAATTTCCCCAACATCTCCTCTCAGCAGCTGGCTCCGCTGAACATCTATTTGCCTCCTTTGTACAACCTGTCTTAGCCCATCATCAAATGGTATTAGGGCTTCATGTTTAAGAAATCTTGTTGTTGCAAGCCGCCGTCACCCCTCACTGGGATCAGTTTGCAGCCTACCAGCAGTGGATTCATTCCCTGTTTTCCTTAGTATCCAACAATCAGTGCAACTCTGTCACCTCCCAGTCTTGTTTGGTCACTTCCATCAAAAGAATGTGCCAATCCATCCCCAAGTATGTCAGAGAGCGCCTTCATGAGTTCCACCAACTGGAACAGCCCTGGCGTGCCCAAGTAGACTCTACTTTAAACGCCTATCTCACCGACTTTGAACAACTTGTGCAACAACTTAACAAGTTCAGTGCTTATTCCTTTGACTAATTACAGCAAGTAGTGGTCCATGCTGCAAAGGGCCTCCGCAAACTTGCCAAGGACTTTGATCAAGAAAGGGCTGCTACCGCCGCCTCCATCACCAAACTCCAGACTCAAGTAAATGAACTGTCTGCCTCCAAAGCAGATGCCCCGCCTTCTCCTCTATCCAATGAGCTAGCAGATAGAGAACAGAGGCTCTGGGATGCCATTTGAGTTTTAAGAGCATCTACCTTCAGTCAGGATTGCCCCCCCAAAGTCCCTCAACCTGACCCTCAAGTGCTTGCACTGACGGCTCAAGTTGCGGAATTACAATAAGAGGTTTCTACTTTGAGTGAGGCAATGGCGTCTGTAGTTAGTCCACCTGAAGTTGTGGGCAAAGATGGTTGTTGCCCTGGCTTTTCAGGAGCCCCCTGCATCCATTGTTCTAGAGAGTTGATAGCTCTAGCTAATGAAGTGGACCTCCTGAGACAAGATCTTTTTTAGCTTGATAAAGACATATAAGAATTAAGTGAAGTGGTTGATTCAGTAAATGACAGGATCACCCCTTGCCTTTTGGTAGGCCCGTCTCTTACTTCCCAAATGGCTGATCTTTCCTTGGTAGTAACTACACAGGGTCAGCGCCTGAATGTTACTGAGCAACAGACTGCCCTTGCTAATATTACAGGCACCTGCACTGCTGAAACCTTGACTATGCTTGAAGATAGTGTTTTCCAGCTGTGGGCCAGGCAGCCCCCCATCAAGTCAGAAGCAGAATTCTCCCCATGCATAAATTTACTCAATAGCAACAATGGTGGCCTAACTCCAGAAGCACATTTAAAGCCTACCTTTAAGCAAGTTTTTGACCCCAGAACCTCAACCATTGCAGCTTTCCTAACTATCTATGAAACTACAATGAGAAGAGCTTTGGATAAAGTCAAGAAGGAACACATTCCGACCTGTTTACACCTGACCTGCCAAGAGGTAGTAATGCCAGAGCTGCCCACTATTGAAACCTGGGAAGATATGAAGCAACTTCTGATTGACAAGTTTGGTGGTGACCTTAGTTTGGAAGTGAAGAATGACACCTTCATGCACATTGCCTTCAAACCAAAGGAGACCCTAGCTGAATTTGCAGATAGATTCTACCTGGAAGGACAACAACTTATCACAAGCTGCCAGTTGACCGCACATGAAGCATACATGGCTTGCACTCAAGCCCTCAAGGTTAACCAGCTCCTGTGTCTTCATTTCAAGGCCCATAAAGCCATGATTTCTTCCATGAAGAGCATAAAGACACTGCTACATGATATGCACCTTACCCATTCTGGAGCATTTGTGCAGGAGAATCATGCTGCCTCTACCTCTGGTTTGTCTTCACATGGTCCTTGCATTCCTTACCATGAACTTGCAGAATCCTCCTTGACAACAGAGTTGCCATAACTGTGGACAAATATGTCACCATTCCTGAGTCTTCACCAATCCTCAAGTTGAAGGAGCTGATCCTTAAAGAACAGGCAGGAAAAGAACAGTCAACCTAGAGGCAGAGATGCTCTTGGTTGACAATTCTTCTCAGTCTCCTCCAGTTCCCCCCTCCATTGCTGACTCTGAGCCTGCTGACAATGAGGCTCCTCCAATTCTGCTGCTATTCCACAACATATCTGATGACTCTGACATAGAAAATTCTGATGTAGAAGATCCTGATGCCTATGGGTACTCTGTCCTGGCTGTCCCTGAAACTATTACAGTCCCTTATAAGCTACTTTCTGGGAAGACTACTACAACCGCCAAGCCTCTGCCTTAAGCCAAGGAGGTTGTCTCTTGCCCTTACCTCACCAAAGCCAAGAGATCTCCTGTGCTTGTTGAGTCTTCTGAAGAAGCTGCTGAGGTTGCTGATGCTGTGTTCAAAAACGTCTCTGTCTCTCTCCCTCTCCAGACGGTCTATAAGGAGTTCCTGGGCCTCAGATGCATGATTGAAAAGTGGGACAAAGAACTAACAGAAGCCCAAGACATTCTGGCTGTCCTCCCTCCCTTTGGTTGCACCACCACTCATGTTGAAATATCCATCCAAAAGGTGAAAATTAAGGCTGTCTTAGACATGGAGTCTCCTGTTAATGTTGTATCCTTGAAGCTTGTCAAGAAAATCAAACTTGCCCCCAACCTTAACTATCATCAATTGTATGGCACAGCTGGGCTGTCCATGACATGCGCTATAGGAGCTTATTCTGCTCTGCCCATGCAATTTGGCAAGCTGCTCTTGGCCGCGCCTGCTGTTGTCCTAGAGAACAAGAGCTATGACCTGCTAGTTGGTACTCAATTCCTTAGGGAATATAATGGGATCATCAACTTAAAGGATGGCTTCCTCTCTACCTTGGGATACAAAGTCCCTCTGATCTTTGAAGAGCCAGTTAAAGTTCCTGGGAAGTGCCTCAAGACATGTGCCTTGGAATATCCCACTGGTGTTTTCACTTTAAAATACCAAACCCATTCCTCCAACATGAAGTGTCCTCCTATGGCTTGCCCTGCATCAGAAGGGATTCCTCTCTTGGCCACTTCTGCTGTGATTATTCTGCCTGGGTCTCAAACTATCCTAGACTCCCAAATATTGTATGAGCTGCCCAAGTGTACATTCCTAGAGTTGTACTCTCCTCCTTTGCTAGGGAGAAACAAACCCTATCTCTGTCCAGGAATCTTGGGTGTCTCTCATAAAGACCTTGTTCTACTGCTGATTTCCAACTTGACTGCTCTCCCCATACATGTGTCTAGAGGTCAGGTTGTTGGCTATGGCAAGTTATTGAATGTTCCTGACATCTTATCTCTCCATCCCTTTGGTACGTTCCAGGACTTTAACTTACCTGAGGATGAGCTACAAGTCCTATCATTGTTCACTGCCCAAGACTTTCCGCAACTATCTCTGGTTCAACAGAAGGAGGTGCTTGACCTACTGGACCAGTTTTTGGATATCTTTGCTAAGGATAGCACAGATTATGGGTTAGCCAAATGCGTCATTCACCAGATTGATACCAATGATGCTCCCCCTTTTGTGCTAAACCCTACCACCACAGTCAAGTAGAAGATGCTCAGGTGTCTAAAGAGCTTAAGCAACTTTTAGATGCTGAACTGCTTGCTCCTTCCCAAAGTCCATGGGCTTCCCCCTTGCTCATACTGAAGAAGAAGGATAGAGGTCATTTGTATTGTGATGGACTACCGACACTTGAATTCCTTAATCAAAAGGGATTCCTACCCTTTACCATGAATTTACAATGCTCTCTGCCGCCTTGGGGGCTCTAAGTTCTTCTCTGCCATGAATCTGGCTTCTGGATACTGGCAAGTTGATCTCTCTCCCAAAGATAGACAGAAGGCTGCACTCATCACTTCTGAGGGATTTTTGAGCCCACTCAAATGCCGCAAGGACTCTGCAATGCTCCAGCTACTTTCTAACAAGCCATGGATCCCATTTTCCATGATTTGAAGTCTTGTGTGTTTTGGTGTACTTAGATGATATAACTATCTTCAGCGCCACCTTCACTGATCACTTGGCCCATCTCAAGGAGGTGTTCATAAAGATTTTTGAGGCTGGACTTAAGTTAAAACCATCTAAGTGTGCTTTCTTCAAGGAATGCCTTGAATTCTTGGGCCATGATGTGACTCAGACAGGAATCCACCCCATGACTAAGAAAGTGGAGGCCATTGACAAAATGCTTCCGCTCACTAACCTGCAAGAAGTCCAAGTCTTTCTGGGCATGATGAGATACTATAGACAATTTATCCCTGATTTTGCTGACACCAGTTAACCCTTGGACCAGCTGTTGCGTAATGTCCCTTTTGAATGAACTGCCAGCCAGCAACAAGCCTTTGAGACTCTCAACCAAAAGCTCAAAGAGGCTCCCATCTTAGTATATCCTGACTACAATAAGGAATTCATCTTATATACTGATGCTAGTGACCTGGCTATTGGGGCTATCTTGACTCAACTGGATGATGAAGGTGTGGATCACCCTGTAGCCTATACCTCTTGTGTCCTGAATAAGCATGAGAAGAACTACAGTGTGACCAAGAAGGAGTGCCTTGCTGTGCTGCATGCCTTCAAACAGTTCTACCACTATTTATATGACACCCATTTCACTGTGATTACTGACCATGCTTTGCTTAAATGGCTATAACAACTCAAAGAACCCAAAGGACAACTAGCTAGATGGGCTCTCCAACTACAAGGGTATGACTTCACTGTGCTGCACCTCCCTGGGATTCAACATCAGGATGCTGACAGACTGTCCAGAATGCCCATTCTTGCTCTACATCCTGCTGAAGCTGACTGGTTGTATGAACTCATTGGATACCCTTTGTCATGGGAGAGTGAGACAGAGGAAGTTTGAGTTGCCCTTGCTAAGCTATCTGAATACACCCTCATTTGTGATAATCAGCTCTTCAAGAAAGTACAAGACCAATAATTGCCCTATGTAAGGCCTATTCTTTGCCTTTTGTTGGTGCTGCAAGCCCATAAAGAGACGGGACACAGGGGCGTTGCCAAGACCCATGCCTGGCTCCAGAAGACATACTTCTGGGAAAATATTTGCTTGCTGATCCCAGATGTTATTGCCAGTTGCCAAGATTGCCAGCTCCAACGTCCTAAAGCCGTTGCTCATGAGTTCAAGCTAGTCCCCCCTCAACACGCCTTTCACACTGTCAGTATTGACACTGTAGGGCCTCTCCCTCACTCATGCTCTGGTTGCTGCTTTATCCTAATTGCTGTTGATCATTTTAGCAAGTGGGCAGAAGCTTGTCCTACTAAATACATCACTGCCAAGACCACCACCACCTTTCTGCTGTAAGATGTATTCTTCCGCCATGGTTGCCCTCAGGTGTTGTTGTCTGACAATGGGACTAACTTCAATGCCAAGTTAGTGACCTTGGTGGTTGAGGCCTTGGTGTTATAACCAAGTTTCCAGACTTGCCTGCTAACATATCTTACAATACACAGGGGGCGCTTGATGATTTGCCCCTTGACATGTTTAACGTTATGGATTAATCTGATGGCAATATAAAATGGTGGGTACTTCATCCTAATTAAGAGCACTACCAATTCAACCTGCTGATCTCTGCACAAGTATTTCCTCAGCTTTAAACCTTATATGGAACTTCCCACTGTACCACCCCCTTGTGGCCTTGTGGCTTTCCCCATATAGTATATTAATCACAATATTCTACAATAAAGGATACCTTATTCTTATTATTCTGTCCTTTCCTATTGGACTGTCGTCTTCCCCAATTCCAAATACTGAATCCTCATTGGTTCAGTTGCAACAGTGGTAGCAGCGGTAGGTTTACGACCTACCTAAAACAAAATTCCCCCAAGAAAGGACAGAGTACAGGCCGTATGACTACTCCCCAACAAGAGACCTTCCTGCTAATCCCCAAGGGAGACATCCCTGAAGGGTACATCATCTATCAAGACCAGCTAGTTCTCACCAGCGCGTACAATTTGCTCCGCCTCATGCAGCGTGACGCCAGCGTCACCCTGCCCTAGTCAGATCTGTCCCAGAACATGCTCAACCTTCAGCTAGAATCCTTTGCTTGTGGCGTGGAGGAGGCCAACATTGTCAGTTGGCTCCAATCTACTGAAGCCCACCTTTGCATCTGACAGGTCCCTGAGCCCATGTGGGTTGCCACTGTGTCTGGCCGCCTCACAGGGCTTGCCGCTTTGTGGTTCACCAACTTGGCCATCCAGGAACTTGACGTTACCTGGGCGGCATTCTGAGATGCTGCCAAGTCCCGCCAAAGTGAAACCTTCTCCCCCATTGTTGTGGGGACTCCTCTTCTAGCAATAAAGCAAACTGGTTCCGTTCCTGAGTACCTTGCTGCCTGGCAACAAGCTCTTGCTGCCACCCCCAAAGCTGTGACCAACGGAAATGCAATGCTACTCACTCTCATCATCAATGGATTAAAACCCCATATCTGTAAGTGGGTCCCTGTAGGTTGCTGCACCTCCATTGACAACTGCTATAAGGCTATTGTGGAGGCTAACAACCAGGCCTCAATGGGCTTCCACCGTACCAGTGATGCCCCATCCCAACCACGTACCACACCTGGCAGTGGTCACAACCAAGTAGGCCGCCTTCAGCCCTGTCAGCAGGATAATGGGACTAAACGCCCCCGCAAGGGGAGAGCTTCAGCTAGCACAGATTGAGGATCAGGGAAAAGCCTGAGGGTTGTAGCAACAAGAGGCCTTACAACCCCACCTGACCCATCCTCTCAATCCCTGCTCGCAAAAAATACCTGCAACTACAACATTCACAAGGTTGAAACCCTGGACATCCTTCAAGTTCACAGTGACAACCCTGTATTGCAAGCAAGTCACTCCTCAAATTAAGTAACACACTTGTCTTATCCCTTCTGTTTCCGTGGGAACACCCACAAATTACTGGTAGATACCAGGGCCAACTACACTATGATGGACCAGGCGTTTGCCAACTCTCAACAATTAGACCAAGTACCCAGCAGGTTCAAAGCAGTACAAGTAGCTGACTCCCACAGAGTTGCCATCACCCACAAGAAGGTACCCTTCTCTGTGAGAATGGGGAACATCCAGGTTAAGCTCTCTGGGCCAATCATGGCAGGGCTCAGCCACAACGTAATTGCTGGTCTTGACTGGCTTTGGCACAACTGTCCCTACATCAATTGTGATACCTCTGTCATCACCCTCAACAGAAATGGGGTGGGGTTCCAGATTTACCCTGTGTAAATGAGCAAGTTACTCCATGATACTGTGTTTGTCAGAATAACAGAGATGGGCTTGTACAACTTCAAGGGGGGAAACTTGACTTTAACTAATGCTCAGTCAAAGTTATCCATGCTGAACCATCTGCAAATCCTCCCTTGACCTCCTCATCACCGCCTGCGCTTGCTGCACTCCTTGAGGAGACAAGGATGTATTCAGTGAGACAGTTGAACAATTACCTCCTCCCCAGGAGATCCAGCACACTGTACAACTTCAAGGGTTGTTACCTAAAGCACAACCATTATACCGTCTCACACCAAAAGAAGATGAAACCCTCTGCCAGCACCTTGTGGACGTGCTTGATAAGGGCTTCATTTATCCCTTGCTCTCTCCATACAGGGTGGCTGTCTTCTTTGTAGCTAAGAAGGACAGGTCCCTTTGCCTGGTCACAGACTACTGCACCCTAAATGAGGTGACAGTTAATAACAAGTACCCCCTGCTGCTGATTGACAACCTGTTTGATACACTCGCAGGTGCAAAGGTCTTTAGCAAGATTGATCTCATTACGGGGTACAACCAGGTCTGCATTGCACCAGGATGAGGAAAAAACTGCCTTCCGCACGCGCTACGGGATGTTTGAGTGTTGTGTCATGAAATTTGGAATGACCAACGCTCCCTCCACCTTTGCCATGTTGATGAACAAAGCATTTGAGGATTTGATTGGGGAGTGTGTGGTTTTGTACCTTGATGACATTATTGTCTTCAGTCAAGATCAAACCATGCAACTCTGACACCTCTGTGCTGTCCTCAAAACCCTTTGAAAAAACCAGCTAAAAGCTAAACCCTCCAAATGTGTGTTTCTCAAGTTGGAGCTGTTATTCCTTGGGCACACCATCTCTGCCCAAGGGGTAAAGCCCAAACCTACCAAAATCAAGTCAATCACTAGCATGCCGCCCCCCACTGATGTGGGCCAGGTGCAGACATTCCTAGGCATGGTTGTTTACATACACAAGTTCATTCCCAATTGTGGGGAACTAATTGCACCTCTCACTGAGCTCCTCAATACCAAACAGCACTTCCATTGGACCCCCATCAGAGATCAAGCCTTTGAGACATTGAAGCAAAGGCTCACAACAGCACCAGTACTGCAGTTCCCCAATCAAAACCACAGTACAAACTCAAGACTGATGCCTCCAACAGAGCCATAGGGGGCGTGCTACAGGTAGAAACTGACAATGGTGTCTTCCTCCCCATGGCATATGAGTCCAGGAAACTTACTGACTCAGAACAATGCTACCCCATCCATGATAAGGAGTTGGCAGCCATTGTACACTGCGTTGAGAAGTGGCGCTGTTACCTGGAAGGTGCTACCTTCCCACCCCGCATTCTGACAGACCACAAGCTGCTCCATTACTTCAATACTCAGTCCCACTTGACACACTGCCAAGAAGGATGGGTTGAGTGTCTATCCCCTTACCAGTTACACATCAAGTACAAGCCTGGAAAGAAACTTGTCACAGCTGACGCTCTTTTGCAACTCTATGTAGCGTCCATCACTGGGGACAATGGCTTGGATCCAGATTGGCCCATGCTCTACCTCCGCCCTGAGACAACTTGCTATGAGGGCCTTAACTTGGTCACCATCTCCAAACGGAAGGACAACAAAAGTCAGTTCACCACCAATGCTGGTAACATCTGCTGCCAGGCAGAGACAGGTGAGAAGACACCTTACATTCCCACCACGCAACAAGGGGGCACAATATTGCTCTACCACCAAACCCTGGGTCACATCAGAGGGCGTAACCTCTTTGAGATCATGAAACATAAGGTTTGGTGGCCGCACATGAGTCAAGACATCTTGGACCTCCTTGAAACGTGCGTGTTGTGCAAAAAGAACACATCCAAACCTGCACCCCCCCAAGTCTGTCCTGCCCATCAAAGCTATGGAACCCTTTGAGCAGTGGGCCTTTGACATTATGGGGCCACTCCCCAAAGACAGACTGGGAAAGAAGTACATTATCACAGCCATCAACTACTTCACTTGCTGGCCAGTGGCCTGGGCAACAACCAACCACACTGCCACCACCATCACCTGCTTTATTGGAAAGAAATTGTGGCTCGCTTTGGGCAACCCAAACGTCTCATCACAGATGGCTGCCCTGAACTTGTTGGGCATGTCATGAAGGCATACTGTGCCAAGAACACACTCCAACATATAGTTACAACCCTCTATCATCCTCAAGGCAATGGACGCATGGAACAATTAAATGGCTCACGGTTCAATTGATTGCCAAGCTCTCACAAGAGCACCCCAAAACCGCATGGACTGAACACCTGCCCATTGCTCTACTTATCCTGCAAGCAAGAATCAACAAGGGTACAGGGTTCAGCCCCAGCACCCTGGCCTTTGGAACACCTGACAGTCTGACAGGGGTTGAACAGGGAAAACTATGGTCCAAGGTTCCCAACAAACCTCCCCTAGTAACAACTCCATCCCTAGACCAATGGTGTGCCAAAGCCTGGGAACTCAAACACAAGCAGATTGCAGGAGGGACAAAGCACCTCAAAGCTAGATACACCATAGGTGACCCTGTCTACACCCTCAATCCCAATTCTGCCAAGTTGGAACCCAATCACCTAGGGCCCTTCAAGATAGCTGCAGTCTATAACAATCACACTTATCAACTTGAAGATGCCCAAGGAAACACCAAGAAGCTTCACCATGATTGCTTGCGCCCCTGCCGCGCCATCCCCACACAAAAGTTGTTCATGTGGACCTTCCCAGACCTTCTTTAGACTCTGGTCTTGGTGTCTGATAACAAGCAGGGGTCAAGGGGGGTGTTGCAACCAAGTTTCCAGATTTGCCTGATAATGTATCTTACAATAAATAGGGGGCGCTTGATGATTTGCCCCTTGACGTGTTTAATGTTATGGATTAATCTGATTGCAATATTGAATGACGGGTACTTCATCCTAATTAGGAGCACTATCAATTTGACCTACTGATCTCTGCACAAGTTATTCCTAGGCTTCAAACCTTACATGGAACTTCCCACTGTGCCACCCCCTTGTGGCCTTGTGGCTTTCCTCATATAGTATATTAATCACAATATTCTAAAATAAACAATATCTTGTTCTTATTGTTCTGTCCTTTTCTTTTGGACTGTTGTCTTCCCCAATTCCAAATACTGAATCCTCATTGGTTCAGTTGCAACATTGGGGTCTCACCAGTCTTTTTCTGACCCCTATAATCCTTCCACCAATGGGGAAGTTGAGCGCACCAACTCATCTCTGGTTTCTATCATGAGGAAGCTTACTTACTCTGACGCCACCAACTGGGGTCTATACTTACCTGCTGCTCTCTTTGCCTATCCCCTTAGCAAGCATTGTGTCACTGGGTATTCCCCCTTTGCTATGCTGTATGGTTGTGAAGCAACTACCCTGTTGCTCCTTGGGCCCGGCTACTCTCCTCTGATAAGGCCATGAACCATGTTGTAGATCCTTAATGTATTTGACGTAAAGTTGTCCATCTAGGGATTAAGCAATAGAACAATTGCGCGGTCGCGCTATTGCATCCTGATTCTACTAGTGCTAAAGACGTTTAAAACGCCCCTAAAATGGGTGTTCAATTTGCCTTTCAAATGTGCACAAGGCACAGGCTTCACTTCCAGGATTATAAATAGAACAACAAAGTTATTTATATCTACCTCCTTAAGGAAAGCCACAAGGAAGCGGTTGTTTTCTTGCGCAGGACTTTTAGCTGTGTCAATCCACTCTCCTCCATTTGGGAAGTCCTTCTGTCTGTGCCTCCCTGCTTCTGGTGGCAATTCCCCCGCCTTACACTATATAAGTGTGATACTATCTAAATAAATACCAGTTTTGTCTATACACCTTATTATTCTTCTGTCCTTCATAGGCTGTCACTATACCATTAACAGGTATAGTATTAACAATTAGGTCTCTGACTAACTGTTTGTAGAAACTAGCAACCCTTTGCTGCAACTTTTACAACATGGCGCTCATGTCTTACAACACCACCAGCCCCCACCCCCCGCAATCCTTTCAATGAGGAGGGAGGATTGCCCCTGGTTCAGTCTCCTGCCACTGCTTCTCCTTACTACTAGGCACCGGCCTTTACTGCTGCTAATGCCCATGCTGGTGAAAGAGCAGGCGCTCCCTATGGCCTGCCCAACCTAAGCCAATTCATGCCAGAACATCAACGCCCCCAGGCTATTGTTTTTGGTCAACCACTGCTCCTACAAGCCCCTACCTCCTTGGAGATGGACGCCAACTCTTCACCTTCCAAGGATGCCATCCGTAATGCCATACACGCCATGGATGCTGGTGCTGCTGGCAATAGTTCTTGCTCTGAACACCTGGTTATTTAGCATCCTTCTGCTGAAACGCCTTGGGTTGCTTTCAGAATCTCTCTCAGGTCAATCCTGACCAGCTCCGCTGTGACCTCTGTACTGTCAAACATATCAAGGACTACCTACAACAATTCACCCATCCTGCCGTATGTCACAACTAAATGCACCTGGGCCGCATCCAAAGCCTAGTTCAGGACCAGGGAATACTGGTATCTAACCAACAGATGTTCCTCCAGGTCCTTTCCTCTGAGCTTGGCAATACTTTCACCACTGTAAATCAGTATCTTGCCAAAGTCATCAACGCCCAGAACACCATGCTCCAGTGGGTCAATGCCATTGAAGCAGGTATAGCTAAGCTAGTTCCAGTGCATGTGGTACAGACCCTCACCCATCAGGGTGTAGACGCCAATTGGATTAGTGTGGTTACTACTCATGTGCTAGAGACTGGCCCCATGGTTTGAAGCCTGACTCATGAGGCGGAAGTCTTAGCCTGCCGCCTTGCCGCCATTCCCTTGTTCACCCCCACATCTGCCGCCACCAAAACCTCGCCTTTGAGCGCCCTTCCTGGTTGAGACATCCTTGAGCTCTTTGATCACTACAAGAAGATGCAAACGGAATTGATCCAGCAGAGTGCCAATCTTGCCTTCCTGTTTGATGGCTACCACACTGTGTCAGAACTTCAGGATTGTTTCAAACTTTGCAAATTGCATGACAGAGCAAACAGCCAGACCCAAGTTAGGAAGGACAAGGAAGTAATAGCCTTGCTCCAAGCTGAGCTTGCCACCCACAAAAAGCGCATCACCTCTCTGGAAGATGACTTAGATATCACCTGTCAGGAGAACAAGGTCTACCAAGATGAGCTGGAAGAGCAATGACTTCTCCTGGACTCCTTCCAGAGTCAATTGGATGGGATGAATAGTAAGATTATGGCCGTCAACTTACAGGCTATGTCCATCAACTCCAAGAGTCACCACAGTCCACTGAGGACCTCTAGTCCTGAGCTCTATTATAGCTACAAAAGCAATGAGGACCACAGTTGGTTGGCTCCTAACTCTGTAAGAGTATTAGAGCCAGTACTGGAGTCTGAGGATGACGTCCTGGCCACCCCTGAAGCTTCTGGAGCTTCTCAAGACAGAGAAGGTAAATGCAAAGCCCAGCAAGAGGAAAATTGCCACCGTGCCTCTGAGGCTAGGTTTGCTGCCTCCACTCTCAGCTGTTCCCGTCTCACCCACTCTCCAGTGAGGATCACATCTGCTCCCCCCCCAACATGGCTCCAACAACTTCAAGCCCGTCAATCTACCCAAGTTTGACCGCAAGAGCAATGTGGCCATGTTCTTATGGCTGTACCAGAACTCCATGTATGGCGCAGACAATGCCATGAGGGACTCCACAATCATAACTGTCTGGATGCTGAGACTCAAACCATTATCTTGCCATGTCTCCATGAGAATGGCTGGACTTTTGCCAACATCTCCAGAGCCTTGACAGAAGAATTTGGTAACCAAGAAGCACTCCTCAGTTGTAAGATGGACTTTGCCAACACCAAGTTAAAGGTGGGGGAAACCCTAGAAGTCTTCAATTCTAGGTTCTACCTTGAAGCTCAAACTCTGTTGTCTATGAGTGTGGTGCAGTTTATTGATGTGCAGTCAGCACTCCTTAATTCTGTATGTGTCAACCGGGAACTATCTCTGGCTCCTAAGTCAGGCATTTACAACGCTTGCACTGTACCAGATCTGATCTGCCTCCTATGCACCTACAAGGAGGAGTTCAAAGTCCCTCTTCCTGAAGGCCGCTCTTGCCAGCAATCTGAGCATAGACCCCACGTGGCTGTTGAGATGCCCAAGCCTTCTGACAAGGTTGGGCCTGCTCCAGTCAACAATGGCCCCGTACTTGCTTCAAATGTGATATGGCTGGCCACTTCTCTTGGGAATTTAGGAATCCACACCAAAAGGTCCATCATGTAGGCATGGAGGACACTGAGGAGGACTACACCAAGGACGCTGATATTGAGGAGGACAATGAGGACCAGTCAAAAAACTACTAAGCAGCCAGGACAAGGAGAAATCCTTGGCTTCATTTGTAATTTCAACACCCTCATCTCCCCCTCATACTACTGCCCCCTGACAAACCAGACCAGAGACCTGCTGCCTTGCCATCCTCTGGGACCAACCCTAAGGATGAACCCTCTCTGATTGACTTCAACTCCCAACCAATACATGAGGATTCAGAGTCTGACAGAGTTCAAGAGGACCTTCTCCATCAAGTCCTCACTGTTAACACACAAACTCATCAGACTACACTTTGACCTGAGGTGGTTATCCCCCAAATAGCTCAGAGAACAGTGTCCTTACACTATGCTGAACAACTGGCTCAACCAAGCGTTGAAGTCACTCATGAGGAGGACAGTGCTGAATGACAGGCCAAACTGCTCCGCACAGTAAACGTCTCAGCACCGCTAGAATCCCTCAAGGAAGTAAGCCCAGCTGTGAGAGTTGCCATGGCTACCTTGTTGGAGAAGTTCAAAGGACTAAGCATACACCAGTTCTCAAAGATTGTGGAGATCAGAGAAGACGGCCAGGATCTCACCAGTATCAAACTTGTAGTGAACAAGACTCATGTCCAAGCCATACTGGATACTGGTGCTCCTGGGCACATTAAATCCTCACAGCTGGTTAAGAAGCTTAAGCTGGCATCAGACTTAGCCTATCATGAAGAGTTTGGTACTGCTGGCCCACTGACCACTAGAGCAAAATGAGCCTACTCTTCTCTCCCTCTTTGCTTTGGGAAGCTAATGGTCACTGCTCCTGCTATAGTTCTTGAAAACAACAGCTATGACATTCTTATTTGGACTAGCTTCATGGTTCAGTTTGGCACTGTGACTAACCATGGAGACCATACATTTGGAATCTTGGGTCATTCCATACCCATTTTCTATCATGGCAATTGCCTGTCTGACCTGCCCTTACGCCGTCTGAACTACATCAATCTGGAGTACACCAACAGAGAGCTTTCAGTTGTTTATACACTGCATAGTAAGAAGGTCAAGGTGCTACCTCTCTTAATTGGGGAAGTCAAGGGTATCCCAGTCTACGCCTCCTGTAATGTGACTATTCCACCTGGCGCTCAGGTGATCTACAATACAGGCCTCTTGCTGGCTCTACCAGCTGGCACTCATGGAGAAATCTTTGGCATCCCTAATGCCTCCAGACTAGAACCATGGGTTGCACCAGGCATCCTCATGCCAAGTGAGAAGGAAGTACTCATACTCTTGGCTAACATGAGTTGTGAAGCTATGGTTATCTCCAAACACCAACTTCTGGCTTATATACAACTGGAAGAGCATGACAACCTGCAGGAGACTGCCCCCTTTGCGGACTTCTCTGAGTTGGGCCTACCCTGGGCAACCACTGGTGCTATTGGTCATAAGCCGCGACTCTTTATCTGGCCTCTCCAAAGAACAGAAGGATCAAGCTATGGATCTCTTTGCCCAGTATAAGGATGTGTTTTCCAAGGATGATTATGACCTGGGCAAGGCTGCAGATGTGGCTCATCATATTGACACCCAAGGCAGTCCACCTATCCGCTCCAGACCTATACGGCACAGTCAAGCCAATCATGCCGTGGCTAACAAGGAGCTTCAGAAGCTATTGGGATCTGGCTTACTGGTCCCCAGTAAAAGCCCTTGGGCTTCCCCTCTCCTGATCATCAAAAAGAAGGATGGCAGCAACCGTGTGGTGATTGACTACTGTTGACTGAATGCTGTTACCAAGAAGGATTCATATCCCTCCCTCGTATTGACAATACCTTGGACCAACTGGGTGGCGCCAAGTTCTTCAGCGCTATGGAGCTCATCAGTGGGTACTGGCAGATTGATCTATCCCCCACTGACCAGGGAAAATGTGCAATCATCACTGACCAAGGACTATTCCAACCCACAAGGATGCCTCAAGGTCTTTTTAATGCCCCAGCTACCTTCCAGCGGGCCATGGATGCAGTGATGGGCAACCTCAAACTCACCAGTGTCTTTGTCTACCTGGATGACATTAATGTGTTCTCCCAAACCTTTAATGATCACCTACAACACTTGGAGGAAGTTTTTCAGAGGTTACTTGCAGCTAATCTCAAGCTCAAACCACGCAAGTGCAACTTCTTCAAGGAGCACCTTGAGTTCTTGGGGTTCATCATTAGCCAAGATGGACTCCGCCCTGTACCTCTGAAGGTGGAAGCTATTAAGAAAATGCAGAGCTTGGCTAATAAGCAGGACGTGCAGGTCTTCCTGGTGATGATTGGGTACTACCGCCGCTTCATCCCCAACTTTGCATCCCTGGGTGACCCCCTTTTTCAGCTTCTCCAAGCTGATAAGGAATTCTTCTGGAGCCCAGCATGCCAATCTGCCTTCAATGCTCTCAAAGGAACACTGACTGCAGCCCCTGTGCTGGCCTACCCTGACTTTGCCAAGCTGTTTGTGGTTCATACAGATGCTAGTCTGACGGCAATTGGGGGTGTTCTCTCCCAACTGGACTCCGTTGGACTTGAAAACCCTGTTGGATACTGCTCATGTACGTTTAATGTTCACAAGAGGAACTACACTGTCACCAAACAAGAGTGTCTGGCTGTGATATACTCCTACCAACAGTTCAGAGTCCATCTCCATGGGGTACATTTCACGGTTGTAACAGATCATGCCTCCTTGCAATGGCTGAAGACCCTCTGGACCCCAAAGGACATCTGGCATGTTGGGCCATTAAACTTCAGATTTATGACTATGAGATCATTCATAAAGCTGGGGCAGCCCACCAGAATACTGACTGTCTCTCCTGCCTTCCCACTGTTGCCTTAGTATCCCCCATGGCTGACATTCTCTATGATAAGCTTATGGAGGATCCTTCTTTGTGGGGAGAGGAGCCAGTAGAGATACAGAGGGCTCTCAAGAAGTTAGCTGTTGATACCAAGGTCTCTAAGGGACAACTCTTGAAGCTTTGTGGAGACTTTTGGCTACACTACATACGCCCATCCCTACGCATGGACTCAGTGGTGGCTGCTCACAAGACTACTGGCCATGGTGGCATACAGAAGACGTTAGCTCTGTTACAGCAGCACTGCTTCTGGGAAGGAATGCAAACTGACGTAGTAGATACGCTAGCCAACTGTCATGACTGCAACATTGCTAGGCCTAAGGTTGCCAAGTTTCAACACAGACTTGTACACCCTGGGTTTGCCTTCCACACTGTAGCCATTGACGTAGTGGGCCCCCTGCCAGCTACTAACAGTTGCAACAAGTTCATCATTGTGGCGGTTGACCATCTGACTAAGTGGGTAGAGGCCAAGGCAATTCCCAACCAATCTACACTGGTGACAGCCATGTTCATCCTAGAGAATATCATATACAAACATGGTTGCCCCCAGATTCTGCTGACAGATAATGGTACCAACTTCACCTGTTATATCATCCCCCGCCTCAACCAACTGATGGGAATTTGTGGGACACTATCCACTCCTTATCACCCACTGAAAAATGGCATGGTAGAGCTCACTAATGGGAGCCTGGTCCAGATACTCTGGAAGCTCAGTCACCAACATGAGACTGAATGGGATACCTTCCTGCCTGTGGCCACCTTTGCATACAACATTGGGTACCATTGGGCCACTGGCAAGCCGCCCTTCCAAATGCTCTACAGCAGGCAACCAGGACTTCCCCCTTTACTATATTCCTTGGTAAAGCCCAGCCTGGCTATGTCCCCAGAGGCGTACCTCAACAAGCTGGTTCAAACTCTTATTTGCTTGCAATCAGAGGCCTATACTGTAAACTTAAATCATAAGTTGCAGGACCTAGAACAAGCTGCATCCAAACGCCCTGCCTTACCCACTTACCTGGTAGGAGACTCAGTCTACTTCTTCAGCAATAGAGGGTATGGCTGCAAATCCAAACTTGCCTCCCTTTGGCAAGGACCAGTTCAAGTTATCCAGAAGACCGGCCCTGACTCCTACACCCTTAAGGAGCTCCATTCTGGGCAATTAATCACTAGAGTACATGTTCAGTATATGTGTGCTGCTCCTAGTGATCATGAGTAAGCCCTAATGAGGACAATAACCAAAAAACAAAAGCCTAATTAAAAAATTCCATAGGTTGTTGTTTGTTTGCAATAGTGTTGCACCAAAGTATGAGGAATAAGAATAAAAGAGCAATATGTTTATTGGAGACTGACAGACTCTTCCAGTACTTCACCAACTGTTCTACCACCTGAATGACAGCCAAGAAATACAACTGGTGGCCTACAGATCCACAAAGCCAATGACCAAGGATTGGGCAACAAACCCCCACCAAGCAAGACACACAATTGACCCCAATGTCCACAGGAAAGGTGACCCCCAAGAAGATACAGTCCCACAGAAGACTCTTGCAAAGGGCATACTCTACTGGGACCTGACCACCCACCCCATAGAATAAGGATAAGGCCCACTCAAGGAAGACCCCCATGTTCTCCTCCCGCTTGATATCACAGCAGTTGGTTCCTTGAAGAACAAGGTTGCCAGCCATCACCATTGGCACCAGATGGGCAGTTCCTTCCACTGTGTATGACTTCAAAACTTCCTGGAAGGCTTGCCAAAGATGTCGCTCACAGTTTTCAGAGGTTTTCCAACTGACTGGTTGAGCCTTGGTAACCCCAGGTGTTGTCCAAGCGCAAAGGACTGACTTCACTATGCTAGATACCGTCTCCTGCTGCAAGACTGAGAGCACTTGACCCTCAAATTAGAAATCCTTCAACTGAGCCTTCAAGTATTCTTCTGCCACCCACATGGAGAACCGCTAATGGATACTGTTACCCTTTTGCAACCCAGTTCCTGTCACCTCCCTGGGCTCACTCAAAGCTAGGAACAGCGCAGCAAACAATGGGTCTGTCTCCCCTAAGGCCAGCTGAGGCACCAGTAGCTGATCTAAGTGAACCCCCAAGTCCAGCTAGCTGCCATCCACATCATGCAGGACTACTTGCTTCTCTACTGCCTTCACCACCTCCACTGGCCTGGTATGCTTGCGCCTCTTTGGAATTACCACTTGCACCTTCTTCAAGACTCTTCTTGTGACTCTTCTAGATGGACTGTTCACTATAGCTTTCACCTTGAGACGCCAGCCATTTTTAGACCTGTTGTCTAATCCAGTGGAGGGAAATGTTGCAGATCCTGAATGGATTAGACGTAAAGTCGTCCATCTAGGGATTAAGCAATGGAACAATTGCGCGGTCACGCTATTGCATCCTGATTCTACTAGTGCTAAAGTCGTTTAAAACGCCCCTAAAATGGGTGTTCAATTTGCCTTTCAAATGTGCACAAGACATGGGCTTCACTTCCAGGATTATAAATAGAACAACAAAGTTATTTATATCTACCTCCTTAAGGAAAGCTGTGAGGAAGCGGTTGTTCTCTTGCGCGGAACTTTTAGCTGTGCCAATCCACTCTCCTCCATTTGGGAAGTTCTTCTGTCTGTGCCTCCCTGCCTCTGGTGGCAATTCCCCTGCCTCACACTATATAAGTGTGATACTATCTAAATGAATACCAGTTTTGTCTATACACCTTATTATTCTTTTGTCCTTAATAGGCTTTCACTATACCAATAACAGGTATAGTATTAAGAATTAGGTCACTGACTAACTGTTTATAGAAACTAGCAACCCTTTGCTGCAACTTTTATGACAAACCCTGATGAGCACATCAAAGATCTAGTCAACTGCATCATTGATATACAGGCTACTGCCTACACGTCTGCCTATAAGACCAAGCTGCTGGAGCTCTCCCCATACAATGCCAGGAGATCCCCCTGCCTGAGTTTGCCATTGGAGACCCCATTTTGTATTATCAACACAGAGTAGGAGGATAAGCTTGTAAGCTAGACTTGTTGTGGATTGGGACCTTAGAAGTGACCTTTAAGCAAGGATTGGAGTATACGGTAAAGCTCCTCTCTAGTGGTTGACCTTTTGCTTGCGTGCATGCTAAGTTCCTCCGCAAGTACTACCTCCTAAGGCCAATCTAGAGGGGGGCAATGTCGTGAATGCCGCCATTCACCATGTTTTGATTTTGCATTTGTTGGGTTATTTAGGTCAACTCTCTTTCTTTTGCTCTTGCTCTTTGAAATAAGGCTGGCTCCAAATTGGGAAATACAACTGTTCAGTTACCTGATCCTGTGCAGCTCACTTGCCCCACTCATGCCTGTGGCAAGTGATCCTACTGTCCTGGTATTGTTTTGTGGTATTGCCAACCACTATAGAATCCATTTCCTATTTTCCACTAAAATTAAGCTCTATTCACATTCTTGTATTTGTGTTTCCACGTACTTTGATGCCTCTATAGCCACGTCTAGCAGATATTATTCATTCAGGGCCACAAGGTAATGCATAGCCTTCCCTGCCATTCTAACCAAGACTTATTACAAATCCAATCCTAAGGATAGGATTTACCGTTGTGGCTCTGTGCTGCGCCTCAGATTACGGCAGAGCCCAACCTCCCAACTACAGATGGAGGAGCAGAGCTTGACAATGAAATACCAGCTCCTGCCTTGCCAGAAGCGGCAGAAAGCACATAGCCAGAGTTCCAAACATCCTCTGGGCTGGATTGGTACCAACAGCACTGGTGGCTGGCTGTCCCTAGGTAAGTTGCAGTGCAGGTGAAATGTCGCATGGACCTGTCTATGGGATCAAGTCAAATATTCTCAGCCCTACTCTGAGACCTAGCCTACCCCTACCTGAGAAGGCATTGGGCTGATATGAACCAGGGGCCAATCTCCAGGATCAACTTTTACTGCATGGAACATCTGCATGTCAAAAATCCTCAGAAACGGTTGACTTGTTTCCATATCAGGGGATTCTTTTTCTGGAGCAGATAATTGACACTGATAGTAACTGCAATGGGTAAGTTTTATCTTGAGCTCTCAATCAAAATTTTAAAGGATAAAGCAAAACCTGTTTCTGAAACTGTCAACATGGAGGATGCTCCATGCAGTATGAGTTGATCCAGGAGGTTGTCACCTGGAGTGAATTGGGATATATAGGAAAACAAACGCAAAAAACCAGTTCCTGGAAAGAGAGGCCATACCCCTCCAACCAGAAAAGCTTTAAACCAATGACAGGATCTGGGTGGTTAGCTTTAACCAATATGAGCTAGATCAGGAGAAAAGGGGACCAGCATTGTCACAGAGTTCAACCCAGACAACACCTGCCCTATCATATGAACCAGTGCTGGTACAGGTTCTAAGCCCCTGGGCCATGATGGGCGCTGCCTATGAAAGCAAGGAGCTCTAGGGCCATCCTGTTGCAACCAAGTTTCCAGACTTGTCTGCCAACATATCTTACAATACACAGGGGGCGCTCAATGAGTTGCCCCTTGACGTATCTAACGGCATGAACTGATCTGATGGTGATGTCAAACTGGGGGCACTTTCTCCTAATTAGGAGCAGTACCAATTCAACCTGCTGATCCCGCACAAGTTATTCCTTGGCTTCAACCCTTACATGGAACATGTCACCCCCTTGTGGCTTTCCCCATATAGTATATCAATCACAGTATTCCACAATAAACAAGACCTTATTCTTATAATTCCTGCCCTTTCTATTGGGCTGCTGTCTACCCCAATTGAAATACAGAATCCTCATTGGTTCAGTTGCAATAATCCCTGGCTACCTGGCTCCAACCCTAAGCTATATCAATACCAAGCAGGAATCCAGATGATCTCAGAACAATTCCAAAAGCTGCGCTTTCCTATAACCCCTGGGGATGCCCAACTCATCTGACTGCTTCCTCCTAGGAAATGATTCCAGATGCAATGACCTAGCTTTGGAATAGCTGATAACAGAACCAATCACCCAAATGGCTGTTGAGGGATGATCCAGCCTGGGTCCTCCATGGGACACTATCTGGAGCAAGGGGCTCTAATCCTATATCAAACTTTAACTGGGAAAAGCCCATGGATATCAAGAGACATGTACCCCTTGCCATGATACTAAATAACACTCTCCTTCCATATCCAGATAAATTACTGTTCTCTTCAGAGCAATCTCCCACTATTTTCCCCTATGTGTCCTCAGAAGTATACTTGCAACAAGTGGCATAACTCCAATGAGAAACCCCAATGACCAGGGAACTATGCTGCAGATGAAGGCGTGCAAGCGCTTCCAGAAGTTTGCCAAGGGAAACTTTAGAGTCTGGTGCGTGTACCGCTGTCTAGGAGGGGGATCCCCTCCTAGAGGCGGCTCCAAGCCTTTGAACAGCTCTGAAAGCTATCTTCCAGAAGACCTCCCCGGTTGGCAAAGGATTTACCTCCCGGGTACTTTTAATCAATCCACATCACCTGGCTGGCCATGAGTGAGGACCAAATCTCCTTCTGGAAAGCTCAAATTGACCAGGGCTGGAGTATGAGATTGGCAGGAAACATTCCTTGTTTAGAGGGGAAACCTGGTAGGAGTTGAAACCGGTCTTCACTATTCCGTGGAAGGAAGACCTCTTTAGAACCCTCCTCACCATTATCTTTACTTTTATGGTCGGCCTCTTCCTGCCGCCCTTGACTCTTGGTAGAGGATCTGGATGCCTCCATGTCGGCATTGATGCATCGGTACCTTTGTGGTGGAACCCTGGTTTTATGTCCCCCTGGTCTCTCTGGCCTAGTCCCCTCTTGCATCTCCTTGTCTTTCATGTTTCCTTTTAAGAGCTCTGTTATCAAAGGCTTAACCAGTTCCTCTCAACTTCCCTCTAGCCATAAAGTTAGCATTCTGTTTTACCTTTCCAATTGTCTATATTGTTCCTGCTATGTTTCTCTTGTTATTTGGTTAAGGTTTACAGCCCTCTACCAATGATACGTTATTAGTAGAATAGACCTTAAGCTCAAACAATATATATCCTGTTCCCTTGGGAGCCAAAGGACCTCGCTTTACCTCTGGGGAGCTTCATCAATCCAGCAATCAACGTAAACGTCGCACCCTGGAAGCTGGGATGTTTTTTCTGGAACAGCGTCAATACTTCACTGATGGTTGTTAATGTTCCACTTGGGATTTTATACCTTGGCAACAAGATGTTTTTTCCAGGAGGGATGGGTTGAGCGGCCTCTGAAAAGTTCCCTGGGACGTCAAGTTCTCACAAGAGCGGTTGGCTAGGAACTTGACCTTTTAACCATCGTGTAGGGGAGTAACAGGTGTCCCTCTAATCAGTACTTCTGGGTAATGATACCCCGAGTATCCCCCGTACAAGATTTCCCTAGGTGATGGGGCTGGATATCCCTGTCAGAGATCAACCAGATCCACTTCAAAGGCCATTGGGTTTCTGCAGCTGTTTTCTGGAATCGCCTCCCAATAGTGGTCTTAACCATCCCTGTAAAGTACTATGGATCTCCCTCCCATGAGCTACCGGAAAGAGATGAGAGTAGGGAAAGCAATCATAATCGTTATCATGCTGCCAACCTTTCTTATTGCCCCAGATGGCACACAGCTGCAGCTCTCATTTGGTGGATCCATCCCAGAGCGGGGTTTACGACCAACCAAATGCAGGATGCTGATAGGCTTGGAGTGAGGATAGAACAGGGCAACTGAATAGTATTTTTCTCAGTAGATAGGAATGGCCCATGTTTGCTTGCGGAGGATTTAAAGCCGAGGTGGATCCAATTGAACCATGGAGCGATATGGTTGTTTAGCGGTGGTCCATATAACTATGAGCTGCTTGGGGGCTGAGGTATGGATTTATACTATCTAGGTTTTGCAACTCCTCAGCTTTAGCATGGTTTCAGTTAAATCCGTGTGTTTAGCTAAAAGGGTTCAGAATACCGGTTAGACAAGATCACTTATCCCCCAGAAATATTCATCATCACTCGAAGCTATAGATCCTGAGATCACCTACAGGCTTATGTACTTTGTTTGTAGAGATGTTTATGGGGTGGAAGCGAGAGGTATCCTTGTCATGTATGTATTTTTTACTGGTAAAAATCATTTTTAAAGGGTAGTTGTGATAAACATATGTATTTAGCTTGATGTTGGGATTTGGACTGATCTGTAACTTGTCTTCATTTAAGGGCGGGTAAGATATAAGCTTCCCCTCTAGAGATATTTAATTGAAATTATGGGTGGAATCTAATATCAGTAATATGGTTGCCTTGAGTTATTAATGTAAGGGTGATGGAGAAGGTTAGAATTGGATGAGGATCGTATTTGTGTGGTAATTGTTCAGGATTGGTATTTTTAAATCAATAGGGTTGCATTTATTAGATCAGGCCCAGGCAGCAATGATGATCATGGATAGAGCACCGGCGTAGAACGCGACTAAGCAGCACAACTTGCCTTGGGGAGACATGCGGGAAAAGTCTGAGCCGTGGGACAAGTCGCGGCCGATCAGCTCGACCAGGGCAGTGTAGATCAGGATGCCGGCCGAGATGGCGTCAAGGAGGCCTTCGACAAGGATGGCCCCAACCGAATACCGTTCATAGAAGCCATGGACAACCACGCCAATAGTGATGCCAACCGAGGTGGTGAGCGAGTAGGCCACCACCATCGTGATCGGGGTCAGCAGCTTCTTGAAGGTGATCTCGGCAATACGCGCCCCCAGCCCCACGCCCTCGAAGAATTGATGGAACATGATGGCAATCAGGAACGGGAAGAATTCCTGGGATTTCTTTAGGCCAAGCGCAATGCCAATAAACACGGAATGGGAAAGGATGCCGATCTCCAGGATATACGTGGTCAGCTTGCGGCGCTTACGTGAGAACAGGTTGGGGTGGCAGTGATGCCCCATGGCCTTTTCGGGTTCATCAGGGGTTGCTTTACACTTATCTGAGGCGACGATCTCAAGCATATGCATGAGGAGGATGCTGACAATGACGATGATTGAGGTTGAGGCGGAGTAGGCCTTGATGAAGGTGGGGAGGAGATCTTGCAAAAGAAAATATATCGAGTTGACAAACATGTGTGAAAACGCTGTTGCTAGGATGACCCCCGTACCGAAATGACGACTCACATCAACAACAACCAGCAATGGCTTGAGACTAGGAACCCTGGTCACCAGCACTGGGAAACTACACCCAAGTACACTCATCAGGAATACCAAGAAGATCGACGCAATGTTCCATTCAATGATGTAATCACCGCTGTCAAAATGAATGCCTGCTTGGTTAGCCATGTCTATGAAAAAACTTACCGTGTCGCCGCACAAGCGTATGGCATTCCGCTGCCGTCACAAAAACCAAAAGGCTGCCAATAATTGACTTCATTCCCGCTTCAAGCTCTTCTAAAGGCTCTTTATATCCCAACCTGTTTATCCAGTCTCGGGACCAGTGCTGGATTCATGGGTACCCTACAGGTTACTGCTCTCTTCCGAGTGACCAATCATACATCACCTCACTTTAAGCCATCAACGCCACATAAACCAAGCTGCTTCCCTAGAATTGTTTCCAACTTGGATTTCCAACTTGGATATTATGCAGATCCTATCTATCAGGTAGGCTGGCTTTGAACCCAAGGTTTCCAGCAATTAACTCACAAAAGCGTTGCTGATTTTTCAAACCGAGGCTTATCTCAATCATCCACCTGGCTTCAGAAGATATGGATCCGGTGCCATTGAAAGTTAAATGTATTTGTTAAAGTTCGACTTTGAAGTGCAAGGCGGGCACCCCACTTGATTCAATTGAAATTATTATGGCTCAAGATTGCAATTATTCATTCAAATAAAATTCAATGGCATCCCTCCACTTGGCCCATAAGTTTAAATCATTTTAAAAATAACTTTTAATCTATATAAACCCTACCAAGTACTGTATTGGATTCAACTTTCCATCTGCCCTTGGACAGGTAAAATATCCAGCACAAGCTTAACCTCTTCCTTAAAAACCCCGCTTAGGCTTTTAATGCTCGGCTTCCTTTAGAATCTGCTTCTCCTGGTTCGCCTTTACCTTAAGCCTTGGCCAAACCGAAGGTGCCACCCCTCAGCTCACACCTGACTATCACCTGATGCCTCCAGCCTACTAATTATTCAATTACAAACGACGTAGTATTCCACCACTTACGGCCCCCTTTTAATTTGGTTAGACTAGTAAAATATACAAGCTCAATTAGAAGCTTTCTTGGCGCTATAGATATCCTACACATGTTGCAGCTCCACTGCCGCGCGTTTACGGGGAGGCTTGATAAGTTGGCTATGGATCCTCGATATAATAAAAGCGATAAGGTTTAACTCTTGCATATATTTCAGTATAAAATCCATTTAATCATTGTTCCCATCGATTTGGAAATGGCTGAGGGGCTAAGATTGATGTCGAAATGGAGTAATTAGGGTTATGCTTAGTTTTTTTGTAAAGGATGAATCATCTGAACGGAGGATCGGTTTCCTGCCCGCTCCCTCGACAGTTTATTGAGATGGAGATACTAGACATGCCGGAAGACAAAATCAAGTCAGGATTAATTGATTGGCAGGACTTTGGGGAATCTACACGGTATGATACTGGGCAGTTTAATGCAATGGCTACGCCCATAGCGCAACGATGGTCATGGCGAGAGCTCCAAAATAAAGGGATGCTAGGTAGATGGTTTTGGTTTTGGAGGGCTTTGTCCCGAAATCCGAGTCGTTGGAGAGATCCCGCCCCATCAACTCTACCAGGCCAGTGTAGATCAGGATGCCGGCCGAGATGGCGTCAAGGCAGCCTTCGGCAACGATGGCCGTTGGGGAATGGGGGTCGTAAGTGCCATGCACGATGATACCCATTACGATCCCTATGGAGGTGGTGACGGAGTAGGCCATGACCATCAGGAAGGGGGTGTTGCGTCTCTCGAATTCCATCTCGGCGATGCGCGCTCCCAACCCTACCCCCTCAAAGAACTGGTGGAAGCAGATGGCAACGAGCAGCGGGAAGAACTTGTGGGATTTCTTCAGCCCAAGGCTGAGCCCAACAAAGATGGAGTGCGAGAGGATGCCTAGCTCCAGGATGAACGTCGTGGCCTTCTTCCGTCCCATCGTCGGCAGATGCATGTGCAGGCCAGAGTACGGCTCCCCATGGCTGACGAACATGGTTTCCACCAAGTGCATGGCAAAGATGGCTGCCAGGGCAACCGCCGCCCCAAAGGATGGAAAGTCCCCGATCACGGAAGGAAGGTGGTGACTTTGCAGCTTGGCCAGGGACCCAACAAGCATGTGGATGAACGCAGTGGCAACAATTACGCCTGTTCCAAAGTGCCGCCCAATATCCACAACCTCCGGCTGAACATGGATCCCTGGAAGCTTGTCGACAGGGCAGCGAACCCACATCCCAGGCCGCTGGCGAGGAACACCGCCACCGCCGCCATGCCATTATACCAAACAACGTATTCCCCCGCGTTCGAGTCGTGCCCTACTAAGTCAGCAAACCATCAAACCCAACTTACCATGGCGACGCTCAAGAGTTTCCATAGCCTCCGCCCCCCACGCAAGCCCTAATAGTGCCACCAAGGAGATAGATTTCATATCCACTTCTTCCCGTGCCACCCAGCTTTATATCTGCCATGGAATAGACTTGATTTGTAACCACCAGAGTACCCATGTCCACATCAATTCTTTTTTTCAAGGGCAATTGCCTGAATCCACACGTTTCTTATTCTTATTAGCAACTTTTGACCAATAAAATGTTTATGATTATCCCAATTGCAATCAACTTTCATGTCTGCTGATCCCTTGGGTTTAAAGCCAAGGTGAAACACACGGAATAAGCGTGCTGGCTGCCGTGTGTGAGATCAGGTGACAAATGATGTCATGTACTTGATAACCTCACGAGTGGTCATCCTTGTCACTTTATAAGGCTTACGGACGAAGCGAATTAGGCATGAAGCTCCTTAAATTTGGATTGGTCTTTTCTCTGAGCACGCTGGGGTGGAAGGCGCCCTCCTCGGTACTCCCGGCCAGCCATCTTGACCCCGAAGCTCGTCTCCCATCCAACTTGGTCCGTCGCGCAGATGGGGACAAGGATGCCACCACTCAGGGCGATGAAGAAATCCCAGAAAGCGATTATAGAGATGAGCTCAATGTTGGGGGTGTCCACAAGCACTTCATCTACCGGAACTTCCCAGGAGAGTATATCGCAGCAAGGAACTACATTGGGCTTTTCCTCGTCTTGATCGCAGGTGCCATAGGGTGCTCAGCCCATCTTTTGTTTGGAAAACAAATGTCAATCAGAATGCGGAGCTTTACCACTGGGGTGCTCCTGTCCACCACCATCTGCCAGCTTACCATCGCATCCAACATAATCTTGCAGGAAAACCCTCTTCCCGAGACGCTTTCCCATTTCATTTCCGGCCCATCGTGCCTGATGATGCTCGGCATGTGCCTTGTTCACCTCCTTGACCTGTTTTACTTCAAAAAGCAGGCCATCAACAGCTGCATATTCGTCTTCGTTGCCCTGACCATCCATGCCGCCAACTTTGGCATCAGCCTCGGCATGAGAAGAGATGCCAACTTCCCCTATCTGATCGCTGCTACCGTCCAACATTTCCTTTACGGACTGGCCCTCGGTATGTGCATCGTGGACGCCAGCTTCTCGAGTACCCGAGGCCCCGCAGCAATGATGGTCACCTTTGTTGTGGCTTGTCCCATCACCACTACTATCGGCATCTCTCTGAAGGATATGCAACGCAATAGCCCCCACATCCTGATCGAAGGGATCTCGGAGGGGGTTGCGTCTGGCTTCCTGTTCTTCGTCGTCCTCGTCACTCTCATGAGCCGAGCCTTCTCTAGCGACTATACCCAGGCGTCCCCTTCCGAGAAGATCTCGGCCTTTGCCTGGCTCTACGCCGGTACTCTTTCCATTGCCGCCGTCACCATCTTTTGCTTCTAAGGTTTTATGATCAATAAATCAATATACCTACCCTGATTCTATCCATCCCAATATCGCCATCTGCATTTAGCTTCTGATCATCAATTCAGGCAAACCAACCCTACTTTGCATAAACTTTTATACCTCTCCCAAGAAAGACCAAGTTCGTCAAGGTTAGCCCCCAACTTTTAATCCCCCCTCGATAACTAAACCAAGCTGAGTTTTCCTGCAACTTCCCTCCCAAAAGAAACCTCATTCCATTTATATCTCCCCGTTCCCGGAACTAAAGTCCGATCCCAAACAACCCATCCTAGATATGATCCTACATATAAATCCAACCCTTTACTCTCCTCAACCATCGTTAGAGCCAGGTAAGTTAGGGTTCCCTAGCTGGAAATCTAAACATATGATTATAGAAGGGTTTAGCCTCTACCGTTCCATAACAATAGCTAATTCATAATAATAATAATAAGCAACTCAACCGATACCAGCAGCAAGTTACGGTTCAGAAAAATGATATGCAGAGATCAAAGAAATAACCCGTTACCGGCTAGACCCTCTTCTCCCATAGACCTTGTGAAATGGAAGGGTTATATCGATGGGATCTTGCTGTATGGCGATTGGTTTAAACCAGCCTTTACTGTAACCGGCATCGATCATTCAGGCTCAGCAAACGAGAGACCAACTAGAACTCTCGCTCGGGATGAACAATAAGCCAGCCGATCAATGCTAATATTGGGCCAAGGTTGCAGCAGAGGATCTTGGCGTTTAGTGGCTGCTATCAATATCCCCAACTCTATACACCTCCCATATTTGATATCTAACCAACTATCAATTGTTACATTCATTACATTTACTATACCCACTAAGTTTGGAGAATAACTCACCTGGTCCTTAGTGGTCAGTAAGACGTGATACAAGGGAAGCAAGATAGCAACAAACAACCCCCCATACTCACAACCACAACATTTGGTGCTTACTCCATCATGCAGCATTCCAACAGTGCCCATCACCCTGCTGGGGACGGGTCTTTCAACCAGGGAGGGAATGGAGAGGAACTTCTCCATAATTTTCTTTGCCACTACCAGGCCACCCTGACAGTCTCTTCACAGAATCAAACCGTCTTGCTGGAACAAGAAATGGCCTTCCTAGCAACACAGTTGCTTTCAGCCAGTTTATGGCGGTACTGCAGCATCCTCAAAAAATTTAGGACCAACTGGTTCTACACCTTGACGTACCCACACTGCTGGATGTGGATGGACACACAGAGCTTACTCAGCAGCGGTTGGAGCTGGCTATTGGTAGTATGGACCGGGGGCATACCAGAATGGGGAGGCCCATGAGAGGTTGGCAGTGCTTCTATCCCAAGGTGGGGCTGCCAGGAAGGAGTTCTGGAACTTTACTGGACTTGCCCCAAACCACTTCTGGCTTCTGATGAAGATGATCCAGCAAGGGATGTGTAGGTAGCTTTGCTCACCCCCCATTCCCCACAATCACATCCACTTGGGGTACCCACTATCTCTCATTTCTCCCCCAGGGGACCCAATCAACAGCCAGCAGGCTTTCCTTTGCCCCCAACATATCAAACTTTCAGAGTCTATGACCAATATCAGCCACCAGATCAACAGCCTGGTAGGCCACCAGAACCGCCCAGCTACATGGTCTGCCCAGATCAAGGAACCTCTGACAAACTACGCTTCCTGGATGATAGGAGCCATGCTCAAACTTAGGGGGGTTGATAACAACTGGCTATGTACAGCCGCTCACCATGCCAAAGGAGCCAAAGCTACCTTCTGCTATCTCTGTAATGAGGTTGAGTCCCTCTATTGCTCTATGAGAACAATTACAGATATCCCTGCCCCAGTACCGGATGGGGAGGATAGGGCCATAATTCCAGGGGATATGGAGGAGCTCTCTGAGCATGTGAGTGAGGTCAACAAGAGCCCACATCCATCTGGTGCTAACTGTGGCCAGTTCCCCACTCAGTTGCTTAAGCTCATTAAAGGCGTTAAGAAGAGCCATGAGCAACCAGAGGGACCCCATGGGAATCAAGAGAGACTGGCTCAACCAGCTGCAAAGGAGACCCCAGCATGCTTTTTGATAGACAGGAAGCCAGAATTAAGAGTCTGGTAGATGAATGGCATACCACCAACCAAGCAATCAAGGGCCTAGCCCGTGAAGGACAATCACAACATAGCAATATTCAGTTACTACAGGAACAGATACAGCAGCTTCTTTCTACAAACCATTGCCACACAGGACTGGGACCAGAACTACAGGGCACCTCTGGGAGAAGCCCTAGCCTCTTCTCCTGCACCAGCCAGGCCCTTTCTAAGGATTGCTGCTCTTCCCATAGCTATGAGATCAACCAAGACAACTCTGGCCATATTGCTAGAAAGTTTGACGTGGCTGAGCCTGTGCTGGATAGCAGTGAGACGCCTTGCCTGGAGCTGCGGCGTCTACTTCAAGAGCCAGCAGCAACCAACAAGACACAGCTTCAGAAGCACAGCTCTGCACCTGGAGAGTGATAAATGTATCCCCTATACCCAGAAAAAGTTACCGTTATAAGACTCTGACAGCTATACCCAGTTCAGGCCTAAACATCTTCCCAAGCTGGACAAGGAGTCAGAATCCAGACACTCCTCTGCCTTTATAATACC
The DNA here is from genome assembly GCA_014839935.2 of Entomophthora muscae. NCBI lineage: Eukaryota > Fungi > Entomophthoromycota > Entomophthoromycetes > Entomophthorales > Entomophthoraceae > Entomophthora > Entomophthora muscae. The sequence continues at coordinate 167,558 of QTSX02002262.1, forward strand.
TCCATGCATGGCCCAGACAATGCCATGAAGAGGGAAGCAATCTTTGATCGCCTGGACTCAGCAACTCAGACAATTGTTATTCCCAGATTACCTGAGCAAGGATGGGCTTACCAGAGCCTATCCAAGCACTTATTGCTGAGTTTGGCCGTGAGGAAGCATTATTTTGCCAAGAAATGGAGCTCATTGAAGGAAGGATGAAGAAGGGGGAAAGTGTAATATATTTCTCTGAGCGCTTTTACCTGGAGGTGCAAACTTTAGTCTCCATGGGAGCAGCTACTTCTGGTGACGTGAAAGGAGCCCTCCTCAGCTATGCATGCCCCAACAGAGAGCTTTCCATTGCACTTCAATTGGGAATTTATGGTGCAGGTACAGTTCCAATGCTGATGCAGCACTTGGACACATTTAAAGAACAGCTCAAGATCCCTTTCCCTGATTACAAGAAGGCCACCACCTTCATTGTAACTGACCCCAAAGGCAGAGCTTTGGAAAAAGATACTATAAACAAACCAGTGGCTGGCTCAACTCCTCTGGCCAACAATACCTGTACATGCTACAAGTGTGGCCAGCCTGGCCACCTCTTGTGGGAATGTAAGCAACCCAAGGCCAATGTCTGCCATGCAGATCATGAAGACAGCAAAGAGGATGTGAGCCTGCAGGAGAATAGGAAGAAGAAGATGAGGAGGAGGCAAAAACTTCTAAGCAGTCAGGCTACAGAGAAACCCCTGACTGCTAGTAGCAATATCCCCTCTCCCAAAATTGACCCTGACCCTGACCCCACCCCCAAAGACCTTCCAGAAGAGGATGGCAGTCTGATGGACCCAGACCCCAGCCCTGAGTGCTAACTTCCTGATGAAGAGGAAGCGAACAAAGACCTGCTGCACCAAGTCCTAGCCAGGAACACTGTCACAGGAGGACACACCACATGGACTGAAGCCTTGCCCTCTTGTGAAGCAATTGAGACCGTGCTGATCCCTTCTTCTGAATAATAATTGTGTCCCTATAGTGAAGTAAGGCATGAAAGCAATAGCATAAAAAATTTGGCACAGATACTACGCTCTGTACAAATCCCAACTACCCTGGATACCCTTAAAGCTCTTAAGCCAGAGCTTTCTTCTGCCTTGGAAGCATTCCCTTTGCAGTTTAAAGGGTTGGATATACATAAGGCTAAAAAAATCTTGTCTTCAGATTATGGAGATGAAAACAGCTGTACCTACATTGAGCTGGGGGTCCACAAACTTGGGGTTTGAGCAATCCTAGACTCAGGAGCCCCAGGGAACATAGTTTCTGCCAGGCTAGTCAAGGAGCTTAAACGTGGAGGCCGCCGCCGCCCACAAGAAGGCCAAACCAGAAACCTAAAACAAAAACGGAAACCAAACAGGACAAAAGGCACCGCCCAGCGCCAGCAACCCTCCCCAAACGCGGAAAAGACGAAAGAGGCACCCAAACGTAACAGAGCGCAAAACACCCAAGGGCGCACCGACAAACACTTGACAATGTGGAAGGAAAGAAGAACCAGGAGACACAATTCAAAAAAAATCACCAACCAAAAGCCCAAAAACCAAAAAAACACCCAACAATCAAAAAAAGAACCGTGGGGGAAAAAATTCGACAACAATGCAACAGAACATCTGGAAGAGGGGTCCGCAAAACTCGGGGCGCCCAAGAATCCCAACCAATCACCCCCCCCATTCAAACAAAAGTGTTGCCCCCAAGCCAGAAACAAATTGATGCCAGCCAACGGGCACGTAGGATTAATTGTCTTCAACCTATACAATAAATTTCACAAAAATATTTGAAGCCAGTTGTGGTTAATCAAATCTAGTAATTTGGGTGGAATTCCCCACACTAAAACACTCATACATCCTCAATCTAATAAACTGGCCCCAGACTGTAACAGAAATCCCAGGGAAATAAGAAGCTGCCTTTGTGTGGTGGGGAATCACCCACCAAATCCACATAGAGCTAATGATTAACCACCAACACAGCTTTAAATACTGGGTTGTGAAATTTCCAAATGAGATACTAGGGTTAAGTAAAATAATTAACCCCAACCAGAAAAGCCCTAGATAAATGGCCTGCACGAGAATCAGAGTGTCTTTGACATAAAATTCAGGGCATTGGGATAGCACATGGGTTCCAGCTTTAGCGGGAGTAGGAACAGCTTCCATATTGACAGGCATTGCATTAACATTTGCCAGCAATGGCAACAAAGTACCAATAACAGGCCCCCATCTTCCCGCAATAATCCGGCTAAGGATTGAATTGTAGGGCATGTAGCGCAAGGATCCAGCTACAGGATGCATTTCAAAAGTAAAATTGGACCAGGGAATATGGGATTTTCTATTGAGTAAATTTTGGGAGGACTCAACTCTTAAGATTTGAAACATTGAAAACTTTCAATATATATCAAAAATTGACTAATCAATACCACCTGGATCCTGGGCTCCTATTCCTTCCACATTGTCAAGTGAGTATCTAGTCCAGTGTCAAGGATCTGGATGTACAAGTATTCTGGCTACCGCCAACCTACTTAGCATCCAGCCATCGCCCAATTTGGTGCCCTTCCAATATACAGTTTGACATACCAGGAACGGCAACCAAGCAATATCACATGACTGTCCAAGTATCCAATGGCTCAAACCCATCCTGCACATGACCAACCCCTAGGTTCAACCCAACTAAATCTCCACCACAGCTAAAGTCTATATAATTCTAAAGTATTATCCAATAAAATGTACTTCTCTTCTTTCTTAATTCTATATCTGAAGCTTTCCCAAAAGGCGCTCTTTATCACTGGTAGCAGCTACGGTTTTTTGACCACATCCATGAAAGAGAAAATAACTGACCAAAACCCGCCCACCTTCACTCACGTGCTCAACCAGGCCACATCCCAGGATACTTGGAAGATATACTTCTGCGCCCACAACATTGACAAAGATATACCTAGTGGATGCACCGTATTCAAAGGTCTGGTCATGCCCAAAGCATGCGCCAAGATAATTCAATACAGTTGCTCTCTTCAACCACAAACAAACGCACAACCACCTATCACAGGTGAATTTACCAACACCAAGTACATTGATATTGACAAGCTCTTTGTTTAAAACAAATAAAATGTCATCAACTGGCTAGACCACTCAGCCGCTAAACTCTGCACCAGCCAAATCCCCCACAAAAAATGGGTCCAGGAAGCTAGCAAGCACCTTTACAAGCCAGCAGCTAACTGGTTTGCCACCTGGGCCAGCTCACAAACTGACAACCATCTTAAAAACTGGAAAGAGTTCAAAGCGGACATCACACACAACTTCCGCGTCACTAAATCCCTCCAAGACATTGCAATACAGCTCAGTGATCTTCCTCAGAAGACCACTATCACAGCCTACGTCAATGAATTCAAGGAAATATGTTGCAAAATCCAAAGCCCAGGTCAAGCTGACAACGAACACACCAGATCACCATTCATCAACAGAATGAAACCCTATGTTGCTTCCCTCATCTGCCCAGAGGCTAACACCTCCATGCCTGCACTTGTTGCAGAAGCCAAGCGCACAGAAAAACACGCAAAAATGGAATATGCAGCACACAACAACAACCGCTCCTCAAACGGAAATGGCAAAGAAAACTCCAATGGCAATAAACACCAAAACACCAACCATAGCAACAGCAACTCCAATTGCAACAATGGCAATTGCAATTGCAGCCAAAGCGCAAACCACTCCTGTCCCAAAAAAGAGGACACTGCCAAAGTTAACAAAGCTGAAATAGCAACCCGCTATTAATCTTACCCCACATTCTCTGACCTTAAAGGTCTTGAGACAGAGGAACAGGGAAAAGAGGAGGGGGAACAGGCTTTAGTGCCCCTGTCTCCCCCCAACTTGGCAAGAAACTATACCAAGGCACAAACTTTGCTGTTTGCATCCCACGTGTCCCGTAATCCTCCATTTTTATGGACTTAAAAATTAAAGACTGCTCACAACTTCTTGTCTACCCATGCACTTACAAATCTCATACACATAAAATTTTATTTGACTCTGGTGCACAACACACCATGATTGGCAAACCATTTGTAACCAAGTACAAAATACCAGTTGTCAAATCCAACTTCAAATACACCAGAATGGCAGACAAAACAAATGTCCTACTTGAAGGCAAAACAACTCCCTTCATAATTGACCTCCAAGTCATACAAACGTCCATACAAGGACTTGTCATGAACAAAATAAACTACAACATTGTAGCAGGCATGGACTGGCTCACCCAAGTGAACCCCAGCATATGTTGGAAAACAAAAACCATGACCATCAAACGCAATGGAGCCAATTTTAATATCCTCAAAGAACCCAACAACCTCATCCTAAGAGGCACAGCATTTGTCCAGGTCATAAACCAGGACAACTTGGAACATCTAACCAAAGACAGTACCCTCCACATAACAAGGTACATCAAATTCAATAACATGCAAACAACCAAAATTCAATGCCCAGAACTTGCAGCACTCCTAAAGAAATACGCTCATGTATTTAAGAAAGAACTCACAGACCCACCACCCAAACAAGAGGTCAAACATTGCATCAACCTATGAAAGGCCATGCATCCAAACCTTCACCCCTCTACAGACTCTCCCCCATGGAGACCCAAACCCTCAAAAACCACATTAAGGACAACTTAGCTAAAGGATTAATTTGCCCTTCTGAATCCCTGTGGGGGACAGCATTGTTCTTTGTAAAGAAAAGCAAAAGGCACTCTTTGTCTAGTAACTGACTACAGAGCACTAAACTGCAAGCACAGTAAAGAATAAATATCCCCTTCCACCCATAGATGACCTGTTTTCAAGACTCTCTGGAGCCAAACTTATCCCAAAATTGACCTCACCTCAGGTTATAACCAAGTTGAAGTAAAAGACAAGGTCATACCAAAAACCGTCTTCTGTACGCAATTTTGATCCTCTGAATGTAGGGTAATGAACTTTTGGGTGATGACCTTTCTTGATCAGCTCAGTCCCACTTTTAGGAATTGAGAATTTAAAAGGCAAGTGATAAGCACATAAAAGTCTGAGTTTAAACAAGGCTTTTATTAAAAGAAAGGTATGAACAACAACAACACTAGATCCTGGGCCAAGGTGGTCCAGGGTCAGAAGTGCCCTGTCAAGGACCAACTGGCATACTTTTCCAGAACCACCAATAAGGGACCCTTTGTGCCATCTAAAGAGTGGCTCAAGTTCATCACTTCTGAACAATGGTTTCAGGACATTGCCAGAGCCCTTACCAAGTCCTCTGCCCCCCATGGGATCAGAGTCAACTTTGGAGACAACCCCACCAAGTTCCAAGAGGCAGCCAAGGCAATAGCCACAGCATATCTGAAGGCAGTGTCCCTCCACCAGAGCCCTCTTAAGGACTTCTTTGATCTTGGCTTCCTTTGCAAGGAATATGCAGATCAGGCAGCAGAGGAGATCTTCACCCTTGAGATTCCTGACCCCAAGGGTAAGAAGACCCAAAAAGCCCTACCAACCACCTTCACCTGATCTAATCAAGATACCACCCTCTTTATGTACTTTGTGGCCTTGCCATTAGACATGCCCAGAGAGGAGGTTGAATCTCAGCTCAAGGAAGGACTGGCCAAGTATGGAGAGATAGTGCAGTTTGAACTGCTCAAGAATCCTTACATGGGCCACCTGACCATGCCAAAAGCCATGGTCATGATCAAACCTTTTGCAAATGACAGCTTGGCATCCATTCCCTGCTGTGTGACCATTCTCAAGAAGTATGGCACCCTTAGTAGCAAGTTCAAGGTATTCCCTGAGCAAACTCTGCCCATCTGTGCGCTATGCTCAGCTCTTGGCCACAGAGAGGCTCTCTGTCCTACAACCATCAAAGGAGTCCGGGCTTCAGAACAAGACACCCCCAAGGAGCACCAGAATAGTGAGCCAACAGGTACCCAATCCAATGCTCTTGTAGCCTTGGCCTGGGATACCATGGTTGAGTATGCAGTGATAAAACCAATTATATTCCTGCCAGAAAAAGGCTCATGCAAAGGCTCAGAATTTGAATCAGCCTCAACCAATCAAGGAAACAGAATCTGCCCAATAAAAAGCACCTCAACCCATACAAACGCCTTCACAAGAGACTCAGACAGTTCATGGCAATGTGATTGATGAGCCAATGGAAACTCCAAAACTGGTAGTGCGGGAATTAATGGCCAACCTGACCCAAGTTTTATTGGATAATCACCACAACGTGGTGGCCCAAGAGAAATTGCAGCAGGCTCAAACCCAGGAATTGATGGCCTACCAGGCCCAAGTTTTATTGGATAGTCACCACAATGCGCTGGCCCAAGAGAATTTGCAGCAGGATCAAACCCAGGATACACCCAATCAGGAGCAGGCACCTTCTGCACAGGATAATGGAAGACCAAGATGCAAGGTCCAGACCAAACTTACCACAGTAACTAAGCCATCCCCTTACACAGTAGGGAATCCCAAACAGTCCAGGGCACCCAAGAAAGCCAAAGATACAGCAGCCAATGACAGAATTGATCCTACCTCTGGTGGGGTCACTAATGTATAGTGGCTGATGACCTCACCAACGGGACAAACCCTTCTGCAGGATTTCTGGCCCTAGTCCCAGGCATGAATAGGTTTTCCTGCAACCTCAAAGCAGTATCAATTGACCCAGATATGCTAATAACTGCTTTGAGCAAGGCCAATTTATGGACCTGACTTTCCCAGATAATAATGGGCCATAAAAAGCTGCATCTGTATCAATAGAGTTCACCATAACAGTAGTCAAGCAAGGAAGTAATTTGGTAACAAAAAACCCAGGCCAAAGCACCACATTTTTTGGTTTAACAAAGCCTGTAAAAAACACCTTATTGCTCTCATTGAACAACACAGTCCACCTTCAGACCCTTTATACATTTCCCACAAAGAGCCACACAATCCAAGGCAGGTCAGCAATTTAAAAGTGGCCTGGTGGTTAACACAAAAATGTGAAAGCCACATTCTCAGCAGATTGGTACTCATTTGTGATCTACCAGTTTCACTGAGGGCACAGCCTAGCAATTCTGCACCCTAACTCAGCCACAAACATAATAGAGAATCCTGTAACAGACACAGACCCTCCAACAAAAAAATCCAGGTGGATGGCCCAAAGGCTAATAGCCCAGATTAATTTGGATCAGCTATTAGCCTTTTGATCTACCTGTGAGAGAGGGGCTAAACTAACTAAGTTTGGCTCCCATCCTGGCAAAACAAACCACCAAGATGCCGCCCAGTGGAGAACTGGGACAGCTGCTCAAAGGGGGGACCACAGGGAGGACACAGGAACAGCTGAGGTAAATATGCATTCAGTCCCATCAGCGCCAAACCGGCAAACAACCAGGGCATACAGGTGGAGGCGGGTGGAGACATCACAGGAGCATGTAAGGGCACCAAGCTACTCTCCACCAGGTTGGGGAAGGAGGGAATGGCGCCTTCTCACCCACAGGAGTAAAGAGGCATATTCAACATCACCCAAATCATATCATCACATGTCAAGCTCTTCACCACAGCCTCTCTGGAATAAAGGAGACCGCCAGGAAGGCTCAAGAGGCAGGACAGATCTTCACTCATGAGCCGCCAGAAGAGGAGATCTTTGACCACAGGTCTGGCAAGGTTGACCACAGGAAGAGAAAAAATGGGGCCAAGGAAAATACAACAAATTTAATGACTGGGAGTATCATAGTTGTGTTCCTCTCAAAATTTGGAGAAGAATGGTGAAGTTTTTAAAGTTAAAAGCAACATAATTAAGACTAGTAGGGGTGGCCACAAGCAGGAAAACAAAAGAAGCAACAGATCAGGTCTAGTGGACTTGAACATTGTTGCGGATGTCTTGGGAGGTGCAAAAGCAAAAAAACGGGTTCAAAACAAGGATTTCAACAGAAAACTCAAAGTAACAGTAGATATTATATTGACTTTTAAATGAATTTTAGGTTCAAATGCCACTTTTGTGAACAAAAACAAAAACAGAAGGGAACATACGCCCAAGCTCTGCAAGGGTGCCAGAGGAGATGTTGGGTTGGAACTGGGCTGCCACAAGGTGTTTACAAGCAAATTAACACTTTAACTTTTAAACTAGGGAAACTCCAAACTGGGGTTTCACTACTGGAGAAATTTAAAATTTTAATTCCTTCAACCAAAATTCAATCTAATGGGAAAATAGACAAGAGGGAATAAAGTCCCCTTGCTGTGTTAAAAGGGATGGGTTGCAAGGGGATGGGATCACTGACCTTTGGCTCTGAATCCAATTGGCTGGGAGAGAAATTTTGCTGGGCAGGGCCAAGGAAACTGGAAAGTTTCACCCTATTTCTGTGGTCTCATCTGATTGGCTAGAAGAAGTCCCAGGCATTTGGAGTTCACTTGAGTTTTTGAGTGTTGATGTGGCAACATTTGATTGGTTGGCTCTGATAGTTTTTAAAAGTGGGCGACACCAGGCCAACAAGTAGTCTAAATTAACCAATGTTTCTTCCCAGGAGAGAGCGGCCAAGGGTAACGGATCCGTGGGATAGGCTAGCACAAACCTCTTGTCAACTGTGTGTGTAAATCCTCTAAAGAATGAAGGGGTTTGGCTGACATTTTTGGACCTTTCTTGGTGCGTCAGGGGAAGATTGTGCAATCCAATGCAAGGGGTGGCAGTGAATTTACACTACCACTCCACGCCACACCAGACCCTAGAGATTACATACTATTCTTTTGGGGTGCTAACTCTAGGCATTGGCCCTAAAACCATAGCTACACACAGATTTAGCCACACAAAATGTGTATCAGGCTGTTCAATAAAAAACGCGGGCAGTTGGCCCAAGGGAATTTCTGCCCGGATTATTCCGGATCAGCACATTTCAATTGGACTTTCTGTCCAGTTTTGCCTCACTGCTTTTATCATTAGGGCCCAAAAAGGGGCTCTACCCAAAATCTTGACCCTCTCAACACACACGCACACCACTGGCTACACATACAAAATGAAAACAAGCAACAAAAAAACGCGGGCCAAAGGCCCAAAGTTTGTCTGGCCTGGTTTTTTCTGTGTTTAATAACAATTCAATCTGGGCCTGACGGCATCCACTATCCCAAAATTCCTGAAAGTTATATTACCCCAAAATGGGATATATAGCTCAAAATACTCTTCCTCTTCACAATCTCTCACACAAGGTTTCCCCCCTGCCCTGCAGGTTTCCTTGTCCCCTTCTTCCTTTTTTTACATTGTATATGAGACTTTTGATCATTCCTTTTAGTCCTATGGGCTCATTGTACCAGTCAGAAATGTCTGGGCAACTTGAATAAATGAACTTTGGGATGACCAACACCCCCACAACGTTTATCACCATGATAAACCAAGCGCTGAATGGCCTCTCAAATACATTATGCTACCTCAACAATATCATCATATCCTTAAAAACAAAAGAGGAACACCCCACATATGTCCACAAGACACTTAATTGACTCGCAAAGCACAAACTTTACGCCAAGCCTAGCAAGTGCCAATTTATAGAAAAGGAACTTCTTTTCTTAGGCCACATTGTCTCAGACGGTGGCATCAAAGCAGACCCAGACAAAATTAAAGCCATAAATAACATGCAATGCCCCACCTCCGTTAAATAAGTTAGATGCTTTCTCAAAATGGTAGCTTACCTAAGAAAATACATTGAAGACTGCAGAAAGCTCACTGCACTAATCAATGATCTAACCAAGGGTAATGCCAAAAATAAATTCATCTGGACACCAGAATGCATGACAAGAATTTCCAGCTATTAAAACAAGCTTTGATTGAAGCACCAATCTTTCAATACCCTAATAACAACAGGTGCTACGAGCTTGAGTTGTATGCCAGTGACACCGCCATTGGTGCAGTCCTACACATCCGCCATCCAGGGCAGCAAGACTTCCTGCCAGTATGTTACAAAAGTATAAAACTAACCAACACTGAGCAGAGGTACCCAATACACAAAAAGGAATTGCTAGCAATATATCACACATGCAAGAAATGGAGATGTTACCTAGAAGGACATTTAAACGTCTGAGTACTAACTGACCATAAATCCTTAATCTATTTTAAAACTCAGAACATATTCACACAGCAACAAGCCAAATGGATGTCCCTGCTGGAGCAGCTCAATTTGGACATCCAATACAAAAAGGAGGCAGAGCTGGTCACAGCTGATGCTCTCTCTAGGCTATTCCAGCCAAGAGAGGGTCATCCTGACCACCTGGACCCTGAATGGCCAAACCTATATAATAATGAGTATAAAACCAAAGAGAAAGACCCCTCAACACACCAATTAACCCACAATACATTAGTAAGAAACAAAAAATATTTCCATGTATCAAATGGCACTATATACCAAATCATTAACAACAAACATGTCCCTTACATCCCACTCACACAAAGAGTTGACACCATATTAAGACATCAATGCCTACTAGGACATAAAAAGGCTAACAATCTATACCTCACATTAAAAGAGATATTATGGTGGCCCAATCTCAAACAAGATATAATTGATGTTCTAAAAAAATGCATAGTGTGCAAGAAATACATCAGCACAAAGGCTCCCCAGCCAACAATCAACCCAGTACCTGACCCTGAACCATTCAAGGTTTGGGGACTAGATGTAGTGGGCCCCTTCCCAGAAACTAAGACAAACCAACATTTCCTGATTGTAGCCATTGACTTTGCTACACGCTGGCCCATCTGCTGGGCAACAAAAGACCACAAAGAAGAAACCATAAACTGATTTATTAATAAAGCAATCATGGGCAGACTACAGCACCCCAAACTACATCATAACTAATGGAGCAACCAAGTTATCAGGTCACGTAGTAAACAACAACTTGAAATCCAAAAACACTAAACACTCCACAACCTCGCTCTACAGGCCACAGGCCAACAGTAGAGTGGAACACCTAAATGGCAGCCTTATCAGGACCCTAGAGAAAATAATGAATGGCAAAGCCAAAGACACATAGCCACTATACGTGAAACATGCATTACTAGTATCCCAAGTCTGCACCAATCAAAGGGACAGGCTACTCCCCATTTGAACTAACATACAGATACAAACCAGATATAGTCACCTGCAACAAACAACTATACATAAAGATCCCCCCCAGGAAAACCCTCCACAGTAGAACAAGTACCAACTCTACAACACATACACCTCAAAGCCAAAATAGCAGAAATAAAAAGGCTCAAAACACATAAGGTAACCTCTACAGAGGAACCACTTTTCATTGACTCCCCTGTCTGGGTCCTAGCTGGAAGCAGAAAGAAGCTAGACCCAGTACATAGAGGACCAGGAAGAAACATCAAGTACAGACCAGACTAAAACACCTATCTAGTAAAATTCCAAGGTGCCAAAACCTCTGTCATCAAGAAATACCACAGAACCTGCCTTTGCCTTAGCAAAGGAGAACACTCAACCAGACTGGTACCAACTGGCAAACAACTTCAGGAACATCAGGTGGCAGCCGTTAAGATAAAGCCCCCTCCTGATGTACCAGAGTAACCCCTTAAGGAGGGTGTCAAGGATCTGGATGTACAAGTATTCTGGCTACCACCAACCTACTTAACATCCAGTCATTGCCCAATTTGGTGCCCCTCCAATATAAAGTTTGACATACCGGGAATGGCAACCAAGCAATATCACATGACTGTCCAAGTATCCAGTGGCTCAAACCCATCCCACACATGACCAACCCCTAGGTTTGATCCAACTAAATCTCTGCCACAGCCAAGTCTATATAAGTCTAAAGTATTATCCAATAAAATATACTTCTCTCTTTTTTAATTTCATATCTGAAGCTTTCCCAAAAGGCGCTCCTTATCAACATGTAGATTGTGCTTGCCTCAAACATCTTTGCTGCCTTTTGACTCTTTGACAATTTATTAAGACAGACCAAACTATTATCTAGCCCACAGGCAAAAGGTGGCTTGAAGAGACCAATCCCCAGAAAATCCAATCCCTGTTTTACTTAACAGCAACAGGCATGATTTGTCTTTGCTTCTAGAAGACCCAACCTTTGCTGCCTCCTTGTTACTGAGGCACACAACAGCCAATTAATACATCATTGCTGGCTACACACTACCTTTTACACTGTTCTTTTTACTAGTAAAGTATTAACCAAATGTTCATAGTAGAGGGCTTTACAAAGGCGATAGTTCATTACTACCTCCACCTGGTTTTGAGATGCTTACTTATTACTACCAAATAATTTTCAAAACAAAGGCAAACTAAGTTACTTTAGCTATATAATTTAATAAACTACTTTTTATTTGTCTATATATAGTAACTCCAAAGCTTGCCAACCCTACCATATATTCCTCATTAGGCTTTAAACTTTTATGTTTATTCCTTTTGGTTGTAAATATGCACTTTTAACTATATTTATGATTTATTTGATAATTTTATCCCAAAAATGGAAACTCAAAGTATAGTGCTTACCCTTTTTCTCCAGATTATGTATCTTAATTAGGATTTACTGGTAACATTATGATAACTTCACTAATTTGTTTTGATGTTTTTGTTGCCTGTTTCAGTTGCAATAGGGGTTCATTGTTGGGTCAAGTTTTTCACTTCAGTGCCTGGGTTCATTAAGTTTCCCAGAACTTAATAAGCATAGTAGCTTGGGAGTTTGGCTGAAATCAATTCGTCCTGGTGATCTGGGTAGCTGTTGTTGGATCAGAACTAATCTGCTTTTGATTTGCATCTTTTGTTTCTGGACGTTTTTGCCAATTAGCGCACATTTTCCGTGGATTTAGCCCCTATTTCTAACAAAAAAGTTAAAATTCGTTTTTGTGACTGATCTGATTTCGTTTATTTCAACAGGTTGTAAAGCTACTGTATTATCTTTTTGTAAACTTATTTAGTTCGACTATGCCATCATATCCTTTAAGACACCTATATTTGCGAATGAGATATCATTTCCAATCCATGTGCAGCTTTGTTTGCTCTGAACTGATTTTGATTTGCTTATCTTAGAAGGTATGAAAAGTGCTCATTTAATTTTATAATACAGTTTTTTAATAAGGCGGAGAAAATAATATAAAGAATTGGTAAAAATAAGAGTAACTTTCTCATCATAATAGGTAAATTCTACCGTTTGATCCTTGATATTCATCTTAAAATTAGTAAAGATGAGACATTCTTCATGACTAGGGCCGCTCCAGCCCAGTCTAGTCTGTCTAGCTCTCACCCCTATCAAAAAGTTATTTGAAAATACTCAAATATTAAAAAACTATCGCTTTGTCTTTAGCGGCCCATAGCTGGAAGCATCCCTATTCATGACTCATCAATTGAAATTTCATCTGGATTGAGCCAAATATGGGTGCTGAATGCATCACATCTTGCTCTAGATTGTGCTAGGAGTAGCCACATCTCAATCTGAATTTTGTGGGCTTTTGCTGCCCCATTGGATGCGTTTAAACCCAATGGATATCGAAATTTTATGCCTCACTAATTTATTATTTAGGTTGAAGAATATCTTGAAGCTGTATTGTTTAGCTTACAAAACTAGATTCAACAATGGCTGAAGCATCCCAGAAGGAGGTAAGTCAAGCTACTGTAGTAAATGAAAACTTTATCAGGACGATTTCACGTTTGCACTTTTAAACATTTTAATTAGTTTCGTAAAAGGGATTTCCTCCGTTCCTTGGAGGAACCCGCCCAAAAGCGGTGGGAATCTGTAAAGGCTTTTGAAGCTGAAGTTAATCCTGAAAAGGAGAAATTCTTTGTCACTTTTCCTTATCCTTACATGAATGGACGTCTTCATCTTGGACATGCCTTCTCTTTTACCAAGGCTGAGTTTGCTACTGGCTACCAGCGCCTTAAGGGCAAAGAGTGTCTTTTTCCCTTTGGCTTGCATTGCACTGGTATGCCTATTAAGGTAAGCACCTACACACTTTTTTAGTTTTAACCAGTATGATTAGGCCTGTGCTGATAAATTGGCTCGCGAGATAGAGATGTTTGGAACTGATTTCGATTTATCAAAGGGTAAGTCCCTTCACCAAGAGCTTCTACTTATCTAATTTCAGTCACTGAATCCCTTCAAGATCTTAATGTCAGTGAAGTTAAAAAGGTATGCTTTTTTAAAGCGTGAAGTACTTATCATTTCTAGCCTGGCAAGGTAGCGGCCAAGTCCACTGGAGCAGCCTACCAGTTTCAAATTATGCAATCACTTGGAATTCCAAAAGAAGATATAGTCAAGTTTGCTAATTCAGACCATTGGCTTGAATACTTCCCTCCCCATACAATTTCGGATGTCAAGGCTTTGGGGTGCAAAGTAGATTGGAGACGTAGTTTCATCACTACTGATGCCAATCCCTTTTACGATTCTTTCGCTAAATGGCAATTCCGTCAGCTCAAGGCCTTGGAAAAGATCAAATTCGGAGAGCGCTACACTATTTTCTCTCCGCTTGATTCCCAGCCTTGTATGGACCATGATCGTCTCAGTGGTGAAGGGGTTGGGCCTCAGGAATACACGGCAATCAAAATCCAGGTGACCAACTGGGCTGAACAGGCGCAAGCTATCGTTTCAGCAGAAGCTGGGTTTGCTGGAAAGCGAGTGTATTTGATTGCGGCCACTCTTCGTCCTGAAACAATGTATGGCCAAACCAACTGCTATGTTGGCGTTAATATAAACTATGGTGCTTTCCAAATCTCCGAAGATGAGGTCTACGTCTGCACAGAGCATGCTCTTCGTAACATGGCCTACCAAGGAATCACAGCTGAGAAAGGTACCGCACCAAAACTGGCAACATTCAGCGGTAAGGACCTAGTGGGCTGCCGTGTCAAAGCCCCTCTGTCCCTTTATGATGAAGTCTATGTATTGCCTATGGACAACGTTTTGCCCAACAAAGGTACTGGAATAGTAACTTCCGTTCCCAGCGACTCTCCTGACGATTATGCCACCCTGCAGGATCTGGTCAAGAAGGCAGCCTACTATAATATCCTGCCTGAGTGGGTAGTTCCCTTCACACCAGTGCCTGTCATCAGCACTCCCCAGTATGGCGATAGCATCGCCGTCGCTCTCTGCAAGGAGTTAAAGATCAATTCCCAGAAAGATCGTGATCAGCTCGCCCAAGCCAAAGAGATTGCCTACAAAGAGGGGTTCTATAATGGAACAATGCTAGTCGGCGAGCACACCGGCAAATCCGTGCAAGAAGCTAAGCCTCTTGTCAAGGCGCTGTTGATTGAACAGAAGTTTGGTTTCAGCTATTGTGAACCAGAGAAGGTAGTTTTTTCGCGTTCAGGTGATGAATGTGTTGTTGCGCTTTGTGACCAATGGTACTTGGACTACGGCGAAGAGGAATGGCAAGCTCAAGCGCGTAAGTGCGTAAGCAAGATGAACATGCACTGTGATGAAACACGCAACTTGTTTGACAGCACATTGGGATGGCTTCACCAGTGGGCGTGTGCGCGCTCTTATGGCCTTGGGTCGCGTGTGCCTTGGGACGAGAACTTCCTTATCGAGTCTCTTTCCGACTCTACCATCTACATGTCCTACTATACCATCTCGCACTTTTTGCAGGGCAACACTGTCGATGCTTCCAAGCCTAACGAATTCGGAATCCTTCCTGAGCACATGACTGACGAAGTGTGGAGTCATGTCTTACTTGGTGCCCCCGCCCCCACCAAGTGTGATATTTCCCCAGAGCATCTCAAAGCTATGCGCGATTCTCTCAACTATTTCTATCCCATGGATCTCCGCGTGTCGGGCAAGGATCTGATTCCCAATCATTTAACCTTCTCCATCTATAATCACGTAGCTCTTTTCCCTGAGCACCACTGGCCCCTCTCCTTCCGTTCCAATGGTCATCTGTTGCTTAACGGCAACAAAATGTCCAAGAGCACCGGCAACTTCATGACATTGTCGGATTCTATCATCAAGTACGGTGCAGATGCCACGCGCATTGCCCTTGCTGACGCTGGTGACTCGGTTGAGGATGCCAACTTTGATGAGAAGACCGCTGACAGCGGTATCTTGAGGCTTTACACTCTCCTTGAGTGGGCGGAGGAGGCGCTCGCTGCTCCTCTGCGCACTGGTCCCAAAGACTCCTTCCATGACTTGGTATTCGAGCATGAGATGAACCACCTCATACAACTCACTGATACTGCGTATGCTGATATGATGTTCCGTGAAGCTCTCAAGAATGGCTACTACGAACTGCAGAATGTACGTGACATTTATCGCGAGGCTACCCTGGAAGAGGGCATGCACCGCGATCTTGTCCTACGCTTCCTTGAAGTTCAATGTCTCCTGCTGGCTCCCTTCGCCCCCCATTACACCGAGCATATCTGGCTTAGCATCCTTAAAAAGCCCATCTCCATCATGAAGGCCGAATGGCCTGCTTTAACTATGCCGGTTGACAAGGCCGTGCTGTTGGCTGCTGAATACTTACGCAAAGTCATTAAGAAAGTCCGTGACCAAGAACTTTCTTCGCAGAAAAAAGCCAAAAAGGGCAAAGCACCCACAACCACCTTTGATCCCTCCAAGCCCAAGGCTCTCACCCTGTTTCTTGCCACCTCTTTCCCCGAATGGCAAGAAAAAGTCATTTCTGTCCTGAAGCCAAACTTCAATGAGGTAACCCCACCAACTAACTCATGCTAATCCCTAGGCCACGAAGACATTTGATGATGTCGCTATTCGTCAAGCTCTCACCGAACAGGGCTTGATGAAGGATAAACAAGTGATGCCCTTTGCACAAGAAATTAAGGTACCGTTTCATTCTTTGCCTCTCTAACCCCCAGAAACGTGTCAATAGCTTTGGCTCTTCCGCCTTTAATCGTGCACTCGCCTTTGATGAGGCCCAGACTCTTGCTCATAACACGCTATACATCCAACGGACCCTCGGCTTTAGTTCAATCTCCATCGAGACTCTACCATCCAACCCCGATTCTACCTACTTTGAAACCCTTCCCTCAGCTGCCAAGCTTGCTCTGCCTGGTGAACCTTCTGCTTCCTTTGTCAATATTGAGCAATAGTCTTATCCACTAAATCATGACAGGAAGCTAGATTACTTTCATATTCGTTCCTAACATCAAGCTTTGTAGCATCTGTATTCGCTTTTAAAGTAGTTCAGCATTGCCTGAACACAACTTTTCTAGATTATCAACGTCTTGATGTCACTCAATTATGACTGTACAAATCAAGAAAGCATCTAAATAGTCAAATTATAATTTTTTATATTCAATTTTCCCTGATACACTGTTCTCAATTAACCAGATTCAGCCTGCATTAGGATTGAATCAGATTGATTGGGACCTGAAATAACATAATTAGAGATGAATCTTGCCTGGTGTCACAGCATCTACAATTACTCCCTGACGTGTACTTGGTCTTCTAGTCCTTGAGATGATGGCAGCAGGACAGTACTTTGGTAATGGCTTACTAAACGGTAGAGTATGTTGAAGACCTAATCTGCGATTATTACTGATATTAAGGCTGCAAGTATTTACCTTCTTCTCTGGAGGTAACAACTAAAAGTAGCCAATGTAATCAAGTAATGTATGTAAATCTGTCTGTTTATTGTGTCAAAACAGCAGGCTTGACCTGCCAGCAAGGTTCCGAGTAAGCAGGTTTGTGACCCGCAATCCAATTATCCAGTCACTCGAAGCCAGACTAGGAAGTCAACTCAAATTACCAAATCCAACAACATGAACAGATGATGATCCTTTATGGTGGATATCTCATTTTGGTGCTTGACTCATTACCAGGATCAAGCCACCCCCTTCACCATCCCACCGTGTGATCAACACTATCATGTTCCTCTTATCCTTGACTCACAACTGCTATATAATCACTATCTCACAATAAAGATTATTATCTAGTTTCTAAACATTTCCCCTTGTAACTCTGCTAAAACAGCACAGTTACGACAATTGTTTAGATAAAGTGAAGAGTTATATAGAAGTTGGGATGTAAGGTGAGAATTATTGTGCATTCAGTACAGGCACTTTGGGGTCAGAATTGTCAGGATAGAATGCAAATGCAAGCACAGTCATTCATATTCACTCCACAGTCATTTAGGTGCAGGTAGAAAGCACCTTTCATTTTGGTTAGGAAGGGCAGGTTAAGTAATTATCTTAGGCATAATATAGGCGCATCATAATTAATGATTATGCACTTGTATATAGCCTAAGTTAATGGCAAAGTCAATATAATTAATTAACTCCGTGCGCAAGCAAAAGGGTGCATGAACTGGAGATGATTTACATCATGGCATCAATATGAGTTTGCGTGAACGCATAAAATCATGACATAGTGACATCATGCTTTATGCTAAATCATTTCCTTTGTCCTTTCGACTTTGTCTCGCGACACTCTCGGAAAAGTAGTTCCCAGGAGATTCCCCAATTAATCATTAAGTTGGTGGCACTCTTATCAATTGCCCATCTAATACGGGGATCAAAATTGTTCAAATCCTAAATGGAACATTACTTGGATAAGCCTCATGACGTACATGGACAGTATGTGGCTTCCCATGATACTAAATATTACTCTAAATTCATACTGATAAAGTATCATTCTATTCTCAATTTCCTCTTAATTTTTTTATATACTTCTCAGAAGTATATACTTGACAAGAGCAACTAACGATACCCTTGTTTCAGCTTCTTGATAAACTATCTTAAGATTAAACACATAACTTCTACTTCAAATATTTGCCTATATTCTGCTCATTCTCTGCATCATATATGAACTCATGCTGGAATTCAGCCTAAATAAACCAAAATTTGGAATCTCTGATGCTCTCCAAACATGAATCAGGAAAAAATGCTTTCCTCTGAACCTAAGGATCTGTCTCTCACCCCACCTTGTCCTTGGCTCAGGGGGTGTTCTAGATCTTGTGACACAAAACACAAGCAAGTTCTGGATGGAAGTCAACATCTGGAAACATGTTTCAGTGTGAAAGATCCTTTGTATTTGGCTAACTCACAGCAAATCCTGCTGGGCCTGACTTTTCTGCAACTGTTTCAAGCCACTGCTTCCCATTAACAAAACAACTACACTATCAATGCTATTGCAGGAGCCACCAAGAAACTTTATCAGCCAACCTCAACTGTGCCAGACTATTCTGGCCCGCAAGCATTTTGTACTAGTGTTTCTAGACTTCCTGAGGGTGCCCATCCTTATTTAAGGTGGCCCTGCTATCTCAGAAGCAGAGATGTGTCACCCTCAAGATCCATCTGACAGTTGCGGCATTGGCTCACATCATACAGAGGGAGCTACTAGAGCCACCCCATAACAATTCTTCTGTATAAGGATTGGCATCCTATCCAAGACTCACCCCATCCAATAAATGAACCTATCAGTTAACGGGTCAGTAGCTGGTAGAAGGGTCCCAAGAATCCCACCTCTACTCGTGGCATGGAGGCTACATGCACGCCTACAAATATCGGATTGGACCTAACAATAAAACTTTATCATCCTATTGCTTTCTCTCCTGGGTTCTTTTCCATTGTCTTTCTTAGTTACTGATCCCAAATAGGTTCGGTTGCAACACTGTCAAACCCATACCGTTATTTTAGCAGTATAAGACGGTTCCCTATTCTCGACAACATCATCGTTCACGTTTAAAATTTCCCCTTTTGATGCTTGATATACTTTCAAGAAGTATATACAGGATAGTATAGATACCTACTATGTGAAAATAACTCTTAGGGAACCAAAGAGGATATTGCGTTTAGTGCCAAGTACGTGCATGTGATTTAATCTGGTTCGGCTTAATAAAAACCCTGAGTTGGTTGATTGTTGAGAAATGTCCTATGGTTGTCAGGATGGATGTTGTCAAGTGAAGGCTGGGTCATGGCGCCAGCTTGAAAGGATGAACTTTGGTTTGGCGAGACTGGTTCGGTTCAATCTCTTTTGGATATTTCAGGGACATGTAAGCGCTCCTGATTGACAATCTGAACAAACTTGGATCGTACGATGTTGGATCGCACTTCGGGAAGGAAATCAAGGCAGGTAAAGCGGCTGTCGTTTTCAAGCGTGCCCTCCAAGTCTTTGAGGCCGGCTTCGTCGAGCACCACCTCTTTACCTTTAGGATATGCCCGAGCCTTGAAGACGAGATACTGATATTGATCAAGCATGAGGCTTAATTCTTCTTTTGCTTGTTCAATCCGAGTGGCCTGTACACGGCTAAAGTATCTCTCCAGCTCTTCCCTATCACCAAGCTGAGTGGCAACTGGTTCGTTCAAGAGATCGGGAGGCGGTGAATTATCTTGCAATTTACACCTGGTTTCAACAAGTTTACGGAAGGCCTGCTCTCTCTGAGCAAGGATGGTATCGGTGTGCTCATTGTAAAGGCGTTCGAGTTCCCCCTCATCAAGCTTGATATTCTGGAATCGTTCATCTCTTTCTAGCAGGGGTAGTGCGTTTTGAAAACTCACCCCATGCTTCTTGATGGTATTCGCTAGTAATGTTTGATAGAGCGCAAGAGAGTTCTGGCGATCCATTTTTTTGAGCTGGTGATGCTCTTGCCGCTGAAGCGTCTTTTGGTCCTGACGGACTTCTTTCTCTCGCTGCCGCAAACTAGCCTCCTGACTGCAGATTTTAGATGGATTTGATAAATTAAAGTACCGTCGACGCTTGCGATCCTCTTCCGTTTCCTGATTGCCTTCCTCGGGACGCTTGAGATCTCTGCTGGAGCGAGACATATTCTTGATATAGTCTCTAAACATATCCTCTCGGTCATCTTCATGTTTAATGGCACGATAGCGAGGATCCTTTTCAATTTGACGGCGGGTTTGGCGCCAGCTGGAATCAGGACCAAGTCTGGGGATTTCATCAAGAAGCTCCCGATACTCCTGCTCTGCACGTGCTTGGCGAGCTTTACGCTCTGATAAAAAAGCCATAAGGATATTTGAAAATAGCAATCATATGCACGTACCCTTCTTTTCTCTCTGGCGGGACTCATGCAAGGCTTCAAGGTAATCCATGAATATCTTCTCCCTTTCCTTGTATGGGACAGCCTGAGACCTTGGATCGGAAAAGTGCAGTTTATTGAATTTGACCCATGAAGACTTAAGGGAGGCGTGTTCTTCAACCAGCTGGCGATATCCATCCTTTGAATTCTATTGGGTTAGGGTGGCATATATTTTTTGCTTACAAAGGTTGGATCATTGCGCCTGTCACTAGGCTGCTTGGCTAATTCTCGGCAATACAAGTCGAACTGTTGCTTCTTCTCTTTAATAGAGGGGAGCACTGGACTGTCAGAAAGAGAATATTTGAGGCTTACATGCAAAGCGGGGATCGTGGATGATTTTGGGAATGACTTGGTCCCAGGGATCGAATGCAGATATTTTCATGTCAGCAAGAAGGTCCTGTATGTGATTAACCTTGCTTCAAAAATGATTACTTTGAACCTCTGAGCTTTCTCCTGGGCGGTTAGTTCATAAGTCGAAAATTGGTTTTCAGGGGGATTCATTTCCACCCCCATTGCCGCTAATTGGTATGCAACGTCGTCTTCTGTCATCCTACACTCAAGGTTATAAAAGGCATTTAAGAGGCAAAAAACATATTAAACTTACTCGGTTCCTGCATTCGAGTCTTGAGGCTCTAAATCGCGAGGAGCAGCTGCAGCTTGGGCTTCTTGGAGAGTGGTGACGGGCGGAGGCGGAGCTCTAAGATCATAGGGTACCTCCCATGTTCTCTCGTTGGTTATAGGATTGAAGAAAAAGCGAGCCCCTCCAAAGGTAAATACCGTTCTCCAATCTGAGTTAGGAATGGGTTCACTAGAAAAGCTACATCAACTCATGCACACTTACAAAATTGTTATGAGCAAAAAGCTTTAAGATGGATCAAAGCAACTGTTTTTTTTGGAAATAAGGCTTGCTTACGAAGCCAAGCCTACATAAAAGCTATTTTAAACGATAAACATTTAAGAGTTCTTGTATGAAAGTCTACTTTGCTTAATATGCTTTTAAGCTGGCTCTTAATTCAAGACACGAAATTCAAAGTAACATTAAAGGCGCTAATCAAAGAGCTCAAATGCAATAAATTTATGTGCAAATACTAAAATGGTATTAAATTAGCGGTAGAGAAAAATAGTTATATCATAGTGATAACTCCTTAAATTTAGAATTGGGGGATTTGTTGGATATTAATGCTAAATCTCTTTGACTTAATGACCTTTTTGAAACGTTTTTCAAAAACATTTGCTTCAAAAACTATGCATATTGATCTTGTTACATGTTAATAAGTATTGGTTAGGAATATACGAGGATTTAAAAATAGCAAAACTATAATTATGAAATTAATAGATTGAGAATTTAAAAACTTGAAATATTGTTGAGAAATATTTTTGATGCTGCTACCGAGGTCTTTAAATCATTGATTGTTAATCCAACAATTGATCACTACTTGATGTGTCAAAAAAATAGTTTCGGAAGTTCCCAAGCCTGAAACTATTGGGTGGGAGGGGAAAAATAATCAAAACTATGCTTTGTTGTTACGAGAGGTATTGGTTGACTATGTTAGGGTGGAGAAAATCGCACAATTGAGGTAACGGGACAAAGATTCTATGAATTAAGCTCTATCAACTTAAAATTTATTAAATAAGACAAAGAAGCAATTCCAATTGATAGATCTGTTGTGTATGGATCAACTTTTATGGTGCACCAGTCTTTCTGCAAGCTTGTATTTCGAATTAAGTTTAAACTTGATCCTTAGATGAACTTAAGGCTCAAGAGCCTAGCATGTGTTGGATGAAAGATACCGTCTAAAACTTAGAAAATTTGCAATAACCCAGCCAATTACATAATAAACCTTGCCACCTTTCTGAAATTCAAGTGTAATTTTTTAAAGATTTATGAATTTATTAAATGTTGTTTTTAAAAAGAAACCAAAATATATCCTTTTTCCCTGATAGGGACATTGAAAAGAACAGTTAGAAAAAGCCAAACTTTTAAGAAAAATGTAGCCAGCTTGTAAATCAAAAATAAAGCAAGAGATCCTTTAGATGAAGACAGCTTACCAGTATTTTGCTCGATCCTGATTGGGATGGAAATTAGATTGGGTTAGAAGGTTGGTTTTAATTTGAAGTTCTGGGACAAGATGGGTTGGTAGCTCCCAGACAGATTCCCCATTTTCGCGATTGTGGTAATATGTTAGGATCTTATCTTCCCCGTAACGGCACCGAACTTGTATATAGTTTCTAATCTCAAGCACCATGATAAATTATATAATTCTGCGAGTTGAAATACTAAGGCTGAAGAGGTTGGCTTAAGTTTAAATTTTGACCTCGGTTTGAACTCCTGATTGTTTTCAACAAGGTTTTTGCTATCCAAGTAGAGTGGCAGACTTAAATCTCATCGATTCAAAAGTGTGAGCTTTAAATTACTATTTATATTCATTGTGGTGAAAATGAAGAGCCATGCCCAAGGGATGACGACAAGTTTACTGTAAATTCAGAACCTGAACGTAAAAATGCGGGATTGTCAAATCCTTGGTCCAAATTTCGAATCACTTTTGCGGGCAACTCAGTTGAGTGAAAAATAAAATATTTAATAAAATCAAACATTTAATTTGACTTTTTTTTGATTTATTTAAATTGGCAAATTTTGAATCTCTTGAGCAGATAACTCAACTAACAAAAGACAAAACCCAGCAAACAAATGCGGGATACATGAATCAGAAATGCGGGATTCTAATGTACAATTTGAGATTTCCTGTATTTCAAACGAATCATAACATCATGTAAAACTTAATGAATCTGAAATTGCAGGATTGTCAAATCCAAGAGCCAAGTTTCAAATCATAATTGCGAGGAATTTGAAATAAATATAATTTATGGGTGTCTCAAAAAGGATGCTAAAGGATCTAGAGTGGATTTGTGCTGATTCTTTTAGGAATCATAGACATTCTCAAAAATCACCCTATTCCAATTTAGGACAGCTAAAATTTAGATCATAATACTCACAAAATTAACATATATAACAATAAAATTGACTAAAATATACATTCCTCTTCTTGAGTTTAAAATTTTTATAAAAATTTATTATGTCTTCTTTCAATAACAACCAAGTCAACGAGCTGTTCCCTGGCCTTGACAAAATTATGCAGGGCTACACTAGGTCTCTTAACGGTGAAGCCTCTGTCTATGGCCACTCCCAACCTGCAGGCCCCTCCGCAAGCACTACCCAGAAGTGTGTTCTTTCTCCTGTGTCCTCAAGCATGGCCCTGTTTGCCCATCACGCACAGGCAGCTGCTAACCCAAATTTCTTATCAGCAATGGCATCCGAACCAGCCATTTTAGCCATGGGGTCATCCAGAGAGCCCAGGACCCTGAAACAGCCAATCAGATGGCATTGACCAGTTCCCATGATGAACACATTCCTCCCCCAGCCAATCAGCCTGCAAGACGCAGAAGAAAACTAATCACTCCGGAGATTGTTCTTGAAATGGTTGAAAAGCAAGGAAAGCTTATGTCCCTTGGGGAAATTGCGGCCGCAATGAGGTTTGCAAAGTCTACTGTGGCTGCAACCCTGTGAGCTCACGCCAACTGTGGCCCCCTACCAAGAAGACCCCAACTGGCGCCTGTACTTCAACCAAAGGTGACACAGCCCATCCCCTTATGATGGCCATTATGAAACGTGACCTGCAGATGCCCCTGGTCCAGGTACGTCTCCAGTTGGGACTCCACAGCATCTTCACCAACAAAAAAACGAAGAATTTGTGGATGCACAGAGTTGTGGTTGCTGCTAGAATCTTGTCCAGTCAAGTTCTCGGTGGCCCCATTTTGATGGACACTGAACCCTACAATTCAATTATTAATTAATTTTATCAAAGGAAGGGCAATGAGGGCCTGTAATGACATAATCTTTCTGTTATATGCTAAGATATCTGCAAGTATCCAAGACTTTGGAGAGAAGCATATCCAGTCTGACATGTACAAGCGTGGCCCAATATTGTATCAGTTTGTTGGGGTTTTATTGGCAGTTTCCCCATTGAGCGTCAATTATTACTCGGCAATATTGAACACCGCAGATGGGTATGCCTACCAGACAGAGCTCAAGGCCATGCTAGAGGAGTGGGCCACACAAAACACCGTGCACACAGTTGTACTGAGTGCGGAGATGGAGCAGCGGGAATGGGCTACCCAAGAAATCAGGGCTGTGGGGCATACCTGCTGGTCCTACCCCATCAACTATGCCAACATGCATCTTGCAGATGTATGTCTCTACAATTTGGTTCCTCCCTCAGGCGCTTAAATCCTGCCACCTACAACAAACTATGCACCCAAATTGATAAGAGGTATGAGCTTTTCCCTTCTGCGTCCGTCCAGGACTTATTTGATCTCATCATCTTCTATGCAAGTGATAGTGATAAGTTTAGAAAGGACCCCCGTCTCCTCTCACGCCAGTTCATCTGTTTTGTCAAGCCAGTATATGTGACAGAAGAAGAATTCAAGCAATTGAAGCAATCAGCTCTTACTGCCCCTTTTCAGTCAACAAACCCTGCCTCCCCAACCCCGCATCAAGCCACCTGCCTTCCAAACCTGACTCCCAAACCACCACTCATTCCCTCCCCACTATCTCTGATGCCGCCTCTTTCACAGGCACAGATGAAGGCAATGTTCATTTTGCCCATTCCTTTACCTTCCCGTCCTTTGATTAGTAAATAAATCTTTTCTTTGTGACAACTTATTAAAATTGATATCTCTCTTTTAATTCATAATTAATAATATTTTCTTTTTACATTATCAAAATTTCCCATAATTAATACAATGTTGTACATTTAAAAAATAGCTTA
This sequence comes from Entomophthora muscae, assembly GCA_014839935.2. Taxonomy (NCBI): domain Eukaryota; kingdom Fungi; phylum Entomophthoromycota; class Entomophthoromycetes; order Entomophthorales; family Entomophthoraceae; genus Entomophthora; species Entomophthora muscae. The sequence continues at coordinate 193,338 of QTSX02002262.1, forward strand.
AAATTATGAGCATACATATTTTTCATCATCATTAATAAATTAAAGACAATAAACGTAAATATTGCATTAGAATATTGCAGTTAGACGTCAACTCTTGATATTTTGATATTATGTGCATAACTCAATGCATTCTGTTTAATAAGATCCATTGTAAACTTGGCCTTTTCCATTATAATTTAATGAAATGGATTGTGTTTATATTAGGGCCATTAACGCTTAGTAAAAATATTGAAAATTAGTGCATTTTACAGCCTTTATATTTACCTATTGGTAATAATTCTGTAAACTTTTCAGTCAGATTTTGCGAGGTAATAATAATGTAATGTGTTAATAGATAACTTTTTATTGTCATTAATTGACTGGTTTTCTTTGCTGTGGTGATTGTGCATTTTCTGATATTTACGCACTAGTATCCAATTGGTTGGTTTCACATCCAATCACACAGGCAATAGGAAAACAAGCCGCCACCCCGACCACATCCAGTCTTGGGGTGGCGGCTTGTTTTCCTATTGCCTGTGCAATTGGATGTGAAACCAACCAATTGGATACTAGTGTGTAAATATCAGAAAATGCACAATCACCACAGCAAATAAAACCAGCCAATTAATGACAATAAACAGTAATCTATTAACACATTACATTATTATTACCTCGCAAAATCTGACTGAAAAGTTTACAGAATTATTACCAATAGGTAAATATAAAGGCTGTAAAATGCACTAATTTTCAATATTTTTACTAAGCGTTAATGGCCCTAATATAAACACAATCCATTTCATTAAATTATAATGGAAAAGGCCAAGTTTACAATGGATCTTATTAAACAGAATGCATTGAGTTATGCACATAATATCAAAATATCAAGAGTTGACAACTAATTGCAATATTCTAATGCAATATTTACGTTTATTGTCTTTAATTTATTAATGATGATGAAAAATATGTATGCATTGAAGATAGTACTATAAAAACCAGTTTTTTGATGGAATTCAAACAAAATATCAACAATCTATAACTTGATCAACAAATTAGAAGCACACCTGCAAAAGGTTGTTGAAATAGAAAGAAATATCAGGAAAATAGTGACAGGAAAGCTGGGTAACGAGGGCCAGCCACTAATTCAGTCAAAAGAAGATGCTCTGGATAAATTGGGAAATATTATAGATGAAAAGAACAAAGAAGAATTACTTAATCTACAGAGAACAATTTTATCAAGTCTGAAGTTCAACAACGCGACCTACAATTTGTGGGAGCTCTAGCAGGGGGCCAAAGAAAACAATAAGATCAAACTAATTGAAGGAACATAAATTCAAAAGGAAATCAACACCAATGAAGAGGAAAACAATCAAATGGAAACAGATGATAATGAAACACAATCAAGAAGCAGAAGCGCTTCAAGAAATACAGAAGCTTTATCAATTGAAAACCAAGAAGAAACACAAGTTTCAAGAAATATAAGAAAAATTAAGCCTAGAAAAATTAATGAAGAGCATCCAATGCTTATGAAGTTTGCTGAAGTGGCACCTGTGGCTGAGGGGGCCACAGGGGAAACAATAAGTAAGTCTTTTTATGTTTTACTTATATTTATTTTAGTCATCACCAGGCATGAGGATGAGATTGCAAAAGTGGTGGCTTATACGCCGAGTTGGTTTTACGGGGGTTACCAGTCACTGGTGGCCCCTGTAAAACAAATAAATAAAAACCAAATAAATAAAATAATTCAATAGAATATGAATAATTTTTTTAATATTGAAGCTCAAGATAGGGAAAATTCACCACCTGTGGGGTGCTCGCCATGGATAAGGGAAGTATATGAACTAGGATCAAATATCAAAATCAAAGAAATGAATGAAATTTGCAGGGATATCAAACTGAACTTTGATGAATGCATATACAAAAGCATTCAACAATTCCCCTTCACTAACATCAACAGATATGAAAAGAATTTAATAAAAACCAACTTTCAAATAGGAAATGAATATTTGAAATCTGCAATTTTTAATGAAGCTTTTAAGGCACTATCAAATAAAGTCAGGGATGCAGTACTCGTGAATAATTTTAAACCTTTATTGATATTGTTTGCCAAGGCCTGGGGGGCTGATTCAAGTTGGGCGCCCCCCAGAACCCTCTTCAAGTTCAACCAAACATCCTATATTAATAGGTCAGTTCAAACATTCAAAAAATTATGCATGTTCTTGGAAAAGTATACCTCGCAAAGAATTCACGCCGCAGTATACCTGGGAATCCTTCTTCACTGCATATTAAAAATCAACGTCAAAAAGTTGGAGGATGCACCTATTCATATGAATATTTGTCGCGTAGCCCTCAACTGCCAGAAGACACCACGGGGATACAGGACAGTTGAGCACGTCCTGTATGACTCATTTGCATTGGCAACGCTATATGGGTACTACGTGCCCCCCCCCAAAAAACCTACTAGTTGATAAACTCACCTGCCTGCCTTTTATCAAACAATCAGCAACCACCGGGGTACAGGGCGCCACCCCTCTAGCAATCACATCCAGGGTTGTTCATCACGTACAGAAGAGTACGTGGATCCAATTAGATGCATTAGCTGAAAATTTAATTTTGGGGTATAATTCCCCGGAATAATCACATTCCCTTTGCAGTTAGCATCCCCCAATAAATATTTTCCCCTTGCAAATTATTTTTTTACTTTTTATATTTTAATACTAATTTTTTTAATATTGTAATATGTACTATTAAAATTTTACTATAAATTTTTTAATATTACATATTTAAATATCAAAAAATTTAGTATCTAAAAGTTAATATTAAAATTTTAATAATACATATTACAATATTAAAATTTTTAATATCAAATATTTTGATATTGAATAAATCACAATTTAATAAAATTGTTATATTTTGATTATTTAAACTTTAATATTTAACTTTTAAGATTTATAATTATAATTTTAATATTTTAATTTTAATTTTAAATTTTAGTATGTAAATTATAATATTAATATATATAAATATATTACAAGACATTAGTTAAAGTTGCAATCACATCAAATGTAAAAAATAAGTTAAAAATGTTTTTATTTATTAGCTTGTTGAGTACAGGTTTATTTATCACATAGATAAACATTGAGAATTGAATTTATCCACATCATGCGGCCTGCTTCACTATTGTTCTAAACAAATGATTGTTTAGAACTCAAATTACCTTTCCCTAGTAATGTGATTTGGTAAACATATTCAATATACTTGACCTGCGTCCTAAGTACTAATTAGTAAGCAATACATGAAAATCATTGGTGGTCGTGTCGTGTGGCTATAGTGGCACTGAAATAACAAGGATCAGATGATGACATAGAAGGTCCAATTTGTGGCTTAAAAAAGCCAAAGTACCATCAAAAATTCACAATTATTCAAATAAACTAATTTATTTCTATCTTTTTTTAATTTATTCATTTGTTAGCGCAAAAGCCAATAACAATATTCAGTGCATTATAATAAAAATATTTGTCCTCATACCTAGTATAATTAATTTTACTTACCTTTTCTACGTATTCTTAAATGTCTATAATACATTCAAACATCACATTATTATATATAAATAATAATTATTGAGTCCTAATAAAAACAAACTAAATAAAATTAAAACTAAATAAAACCCAGAGCGCCCATTTATCTGATTGGCTTGGAGGCCAGGGCTTTTGGGAGAAAGGATTCTGAGTGCTCATAGAAAGCTGCCACCACATTGGGTGGCATTGCAAATTGACTGATCTCAAGAATGTTGAAGAGATCCTCTGTGTCCTGAGGGAGGCCTTGTTTCACCTTATTATTGATCCAACCAAACACCTCCTTGATTGGATTCAGAAATGGAGAATAGGGCGGAAGGAAGAGGAGTCTCATTGGGCAGTCTGCAAAGCGGTGGCTGGCAGAATGTCTGTTTTTGTTGATGGGGGAATTTGGGCACAACCAGATCCACTTTGTGGAGCCCAACATTATCAAGCACAACAAAATTGGTTGTGCCACTGTAATTTATCCAATGGTACTCCTTGACGGCTTGCAGAAAATTGAGAAAGGTCCCGCTGTTATGAGAGCCTTTAATCATCTGATACTGGTCCAACCTGCAAGGACCAAGAAGCGCAACCATGGAATAGGACTGGGAACAGACAGCTGCACAATTTGCTACGCCGTCCTTGGACCCCTTCTCAACCCACCCATGCCTAGACCTGAGTGAGGAGGAAAATGACAATTTTTTGATATAGAAGAACTGGAAATTCCCAGTCTCCTTTAGTGCCAGACATGTCTTGGCATAAATGTGTCAATCCTCAATGGTCTTTTCACTGTTCCTATTGTACAGAGAAACTCCAAGCACCTTCCACAAGAAGCCCAAATCAACCATTGCTTTGTAAACAAGGGTTTTAGAAACAGAAAGCCCAAACTCTGTGGCAAGCATTGATTGGACAGCAAGTGTGTTCAGATGGCAATCCTTGGCTACACACTGCTTGATTGCATCAATATGAATGGGCTGAAGGAGTTTAGGCTACCGCTTAGCCTTGGTGGATTTGGCAATTTGCCCAGTGTTGCCATACTTGGTGTTGATGTTGGCAATGTATCTGGCTGTGACACCAAATCAGGACGCAATATCCCAAACTGCCATTCCCCTGTTCAAGCAGTTGAGGAGAGCTTCACACTCACTATTTTTCAACTGACGCTGGCCCTTGGCAGGTACCACGGCATCCTGGCTACCAGGCTCAACACAGAGGACGGGGACCTTCATGTAGAAGGTGGGATCACGCTTGCTTGCAATGGCGCTGTCAATGGTTGAATACACAATATGCGCAGATGGTTCCTCAGTGGTGGCCAATGGCTTGTAGGTGGTGTCAAAGACGCGGGGGCAGGAAGTAGCAACTCTTGGATCAAGAGTGCGGGGCCGGGTGACAACTGGGTAAATGGTGGAGGTGTAAGTAACCTCAGTGTTCCTGGTGACCCTGGTGTAGGAGACTTTGGTAGCAGGCCTTGAAAGTGGCTTCTGCCTGGGATTCAAGCTGGTAGTTCTGGCTTGGGATGCAGGAGGTGGTTGGCTGGCGCTGACACCTTGAAAGGCCTGTGTATTGGCATGACTAGCCTCAAGTTGGGTTCTGGGTCTGTTCTTGGACCCTCTGGGACACCCTTGTGGACAGGCTGCCCCACGGGCTGGTGCAGGAGCGGGTTGAGAATGTGATTGACAGTCCATAAAAATAAAATAAAAAATATATTTTAGATTAAATATGTATTTATTTGGATTTATTGGTTTAGTTGTGGGTAGTTGTTTTCTCTTGATTTAGCCTTGAATAGTAGCAGAGTTTCTATATCCGTGATTTTAAGTGTATAATATTGTATCCTTTCTAGTTTTGGATGATTTTAAAGTTTAATAACTTTTTATGTCTAATTATGGTTATTGAGATTGAATTTTTAGTTTGATTTTAGTTGTGGTGGAGCTATTTTATTTGGGTTGGTGTTTTTTAGTGTGCTTAGTGTACATTAAATTTGGATTCCAGTTCCCGCAATTAATATCTGAGTTTACTAGTGGCATTCAAAAGTGATTTGAAATTTGGTTCTTGGATTTGACAATCCTTCAATTTCAAAAAACATAGTAAACTTAATGAAAATGGTTGATGGATTTGAACGCTTCAAATCTGATTCCAGTTAATTCATTTTGTCCATTGAAAATATGCAGTTTGACTTGAACTTTGCAAAGTGTCTATGAGTTCCCGCATTTTTAAAAATTCAAATAAAAATACAAAGAATTCAATTTAATTAAAAAAAGGCTATCCCACAAAAGTAATTCAAAATTTGGACCAAGGATTTGACAATCCCGCATTTTTACGTTCAGGTTCTGAATTTATAGTAGTGAACAAATTTGGAACGGAATTAAAAATAGGAGGAATCTTGAGAGAGGGCAGCCACTGAAAATCTGGCGCCAAAAGCTCTAGCTTATTTGCTAAAATTATAGGCATTAGATTTTCTACTTAGACATTTAATATTGTTATTTGGGAAAAATATTTTCTAAGATTTAGCTATATTTTTATAAGAAGTTGAATTAAGAAAACCTACATTTTAGTTTTGATTTTAAGACATCAATCTTCCTTACATTTTGATTGAATCTAATAAATCGGTATATAATAGCATTTGTATCTGATGTATCTAATAATAGAATACAACCCTGATTAAAAACTTCAATAAATACTAAAAATAATGTTTTATCTAAACAATACCTCTTTTGTATTCAAAATACAATACATGGTTTAAAATTGTCAAGATCACATACACTAGCTTTCAAACTGTGAGGATGAATAAAATTAAGTTAGCCTTAAACAAACTCCACTCAGATCATAACAAATCAAGGTACCCACTTTAATTCCAAAAAATTATTTCTAAGAACCAAAATCTGACAATATGGAATCATTCCTGGTGTTTTCAAATGTGTTTTATTTTTAAAGATGTCAGAAATGATGTCATATTGTCAGATTTTGGTTTCTAGAAATAATGTTGTTGGAACTGAAGTGGATACAGTAGTTTTTAAACCTGTTGAGATAAATGTATATTATTCAGTTTAGAACGCATAAAATCAGTCTAAAAATAAAATCAATGTGGATCCAAATCTATTGTAATTTTTATATAAATTCCTTGATTTTTAATTTTTTTTTAGAGTGAGTTCATGCTTTCTAAACTGAATATTATATGTTTATCTCAACAGGTTTAAAAACTACTGTGCCAAAATTAACTTAGCTTAAAAATCAATAATTTATCCAAGTTTATTGCTAGTTACTGCAGTGGCAGATATGAATCTGGACCAAATATTGAATATTTACAATAAGCTAAAAGGCCTCAAAAATATTTTTAACTTAGTTTAGATTCTATTTCCTCTTGATTTCAAAGAAAATTTTCTTTCTTCTATCCATAACTCTTGTTTTGTTTGATCATTGCAAAGAGCTTTAACACAGGAAGGTACTACTGGTTCCTTCTGTTTATGCTTCATCTTTCCTGCTCAAGTCAAATATTTGTTATTTTTAGTTTTGTACAACATTATCATGAATTATTTTATTTGAGTGCATTTACTTTTGTTTTGAGATGAGTGGGCTTCATTTTATGCTGGCTTGCTTTGATTCATCCCCAAAGGTTTAAGAACAACTGCATTAAATTTTTTTAAAGTTATAAAAATGAATTAATAATACCTTTATCATCCTAAAAAACTAAAAAATGCTAACTATCCCTCTAATCAGATGGCTTTAAAAAATCTAAACAATACCATTCTAAAATAAAGCTTTGTGAATGCCCTACTATGTGATTACTATTGGTGTTACAGCAGCTTTCAAGGCAGTGAAGATAAGCAAAATTGAGTTAAATCTAAGCAAAATGAACTCAAAATCAAACACCAGCATGAAATATACTGTAAATTCAGAACCTAAACGTAAAAATGCGGGATTGTCAAATCCTTGGTCCGAATTTTGAATTACTTTTGCGGGATAGCCTTTTTTTAATTAAATTGAATTATTTGTATTTTTATTTGAATTTTTAAAAATGTGGGAACTCATAGACACTTTGCAAAGTTCAAGTCAAACTGCATATTTTCAATGGACAAAATGAATTAACTGGAATCAGATTTGAAGCGTTCAAATCCATCAACCATTTTCATTAAGTTTACTATGTTTTTTGAAATTGCAGGATTGTCAAATCCAAGAACCAAATTTCAAATCATAATTGCGAGGAATTTGAAATAAATATAATTTATGGGTGTCTCAAAAAGAATGCTAAAGGATCTAGAGTGGATTTGTGCTATTTCATTTAGAAATCATAGGCATTCTCAAAAATCACCCTATTCCATTTTAGGACGGCTAAAATTTAGATGCTTGATTACAGTAGATTTTAAAAAATGCTAATAATAAAATAGAATTATGTATTACAATCTGTTTTTACCATGTTGCCTTTTCCTTGGTGTGTTGATAGTTCATTTGCTGTTGATAAGGTGTTTGCATTCAATTGGATGGTTTCACCTCCAGTTGCCTTGGCAATAGGAAATCAAGCTGCCTCTGCAACCACAGTTGGTTTTGGGGAGGCAGCTTGATTTACTATTGCCAAGGCAACTGGAGGCAAAACCATCCAATTAAATGCAAACATCTTATCAACAGCAAATGAACTATCAACACACCAAGAAAAAGGCAACATGGTAAAAACAGATTGTAATATATAATTCTATTTTATTATTAGTATTTTCTGAAATCTACTGTAAAAAAGTATCCTTAATAGCAGTACATGAATACATAGTGCAGTAAACTGATGGTTTATCTTTTCCTCTCCTTTCTTCCTTGAAAGAAATTTTTATGGCCCCTGGCTACGCCGGGGGCCAAAAAACTTTTAAAAAATTTCTGCATCATCAGGAGGGTAGCTCATATATCATTATATGGTTTTGTGGTTGTTATATTAGTGATTCAGAGTGCAGAATATTGCATCATTTCCTGTTTAGGCAATTTTACATTTCACTTGATTTCATATCTAAACATGGTTGTTGAGATTGTATTTTCCATTTGATTTTATCCAGAGTGGAGCTTCTTGATTTGGGTTGATTTGTCCTAGTTTCTTACTTTACATTTAATTTGGATTCCAGTTGCCACAATTAATATCTGAGTTTACTAGTGATATTCAAAAGTGACTTGAAATTTAGTTCTTAGATTTTACAATCCCGCAATTTCAAAAAATATAGTAAACTTAATGAAAATGGTTGATGGATTTGAACGCTTCAAATCTGATTCCAGTTAATTCATTTCGTCCATTGGAAATATGCAGTTTGACTTGAACTTTGCAAAGTGTCTATGAGTTCCCGCATTTTTAAAAATTCAAATAAAAATAAAAAGAATTCAATTTAATTAAAAAAGGCTATCCCACAAAAGTGATTCAAAATTTGGACCAAGGAATTGACAATCCCGCATTTTTACGTTTAGGTTCTGAATTTACAGTACATACTTTTAACAAGAATTTTGAAAGTTAATGAGCAAAATGGCTCAACAGAGCAACAAACAACTCAGATGACAAGAAAATCAAGATGTGCTATAAAATTCACAAAACACAAACAAAGTTGTTTAACTGCCTTTCAGTATACATGTGGGTCATTATTTTAGGGATTAGGCCATTTTATAATACACATGCTGCCCAAGTCGCAGCATAACAGTTCAATTTTGAAAAAATCAAATTACAAATGTTTATATTTAAAACAGTAATAACTCAACAAAAAGTTAATATTTTTTCACACTGTAAACTATCAAAATGAAGCTAAGAATATTATCTTTCCATTGTTGTTAAAATATTAATACACATAACATATTGAATATTAAAGCAAAAGCAATTTAAAAGAGCATATGTCAGATTTTATTATATTATTTTGATATTGAAATGAAATGGATGACTTTAAGCTTAAAAAAGTTAACTTTTCATTAATTAACATATTCTTTTTATTTAATGAAATTAAAGATAAGATCAAGAGCCTTATTTCCGCATTTTATTTTATTTAAAAAGTTTAATTATTTAGGATTTTATGGTAGTTTGAAGTTAGGACATTAATTTATTTGCTGTTTAGATGAATTTTGAGGTTCAAGTGAACTGCAAACCTCAAATTAAGAATTTTTTAAATACAATTCTTTAATATTTTATCATTTTAAAAATATGCGGAATAGTTATAATTAAGTTAATACATCATTTTAATTGATTTGCATAGATTACAAAGAGGATATGATGTAATTTGATGCTTAGCTGATACACATATATCACTTGTGCATGAAAACTGGGATTTAATTTATTCTGGAAATATAAATTCAAGTTGAAACTGTAAATAAAGCTGTCACATCATTTCTTTCAGAATGGTGTCATAAGGCTTGGTATATAAGAGCTAAAGCACCACCTAAGGTTTACTTCAAACCATCTTCACAAAAAGATATAATTCCTGCAACCAGCACTCTTTTGCAAGGCATCTCTACAAAGCATCTCTTTATCAGCAATCACAAATTCAATATTATGGAATCTGTTAACTTTAATTCTGCCATGAAGCCATTTTCCTCACTGGGAGCATCAACAAAAAGAGAAAGAATTGCTATGCTAAAGAAAGCATTCCTATTTGTTTCTGGAGGCAATCTTAATTCCTTCATCAATCACTTCCTCACTCAAACTGAGTTTGGAAAAACAGAGTTCATTCCTTTAATTCAAAATCAGAAACTAAATGGGATAATTCATAACTTAAAGGATCTTCTGAAATCTGCTCCTCAAAAGCATCTCCCAGCCTTGAGATCTCTGTTTACTTCCAGTTACTCTTTAAAAGAGCTTACTGATATGGGATTTAATATAACCAAAAGTGAGTTTGAATACTCAAGAAAAATAAATAAAAATGTAAGCTTAAACAAAAAAAGCCAAAAAGATTATAACTATTCATTAAAAAAGAAATAATCAAAAAAATAATTAAAAAACTACTGGAAAATTCTTTTGAAACAAGCCAGTTTACAAAAAAAGCACCAGAAAAAATTTATAAAGACATTGAAAAAGAAATGAATGAATATTCAACTGAAATAAAATATTCTCTATTAAAAACAAAAAAGAAATATATGAAAATATGAAAATAAAAAAATGGAATTTCAATATCACTTTCAACTTATTATAAATTAATACCAAAAAATATAATAAAGACCAAAAAACAAACTGACATGTGTAATATTTGTAACTTAAAATCATCCTTAGAAAAAAAAAGAAGAATGTGAAAGTAAAAACTTATTGTTGCCAGAATCTATAAACAGAGACTTAAAAGCTATTAATCAGCACCAAGACTTTTATGCTCATGAAAATAGGGAATATAAGAAAGATATCAATGAATTAGATAATGAATCATGTATTATAGTTATTCATTTTAAGGAGAATTTAAAAGTTGGTGGTGGTCCAATTGAAACCAATAACTGTTTTTATTCCAAAAGACCTATTTCTTTATTGGGGTTTGTATTGGTATTTAAAGAAAACAATAAAGTTAAGTATGAATACCATGATTTTTTATCTCAAATATTGTCTCATGATTCTTTGTTTTCAGGTGAATGTCTAATAAGTCTTCTTAAATCAGATAAGTTTAAAAAAATAAATAATATCAAAGTATGGACTGATAATGGAAACCATTTTAGATCCTATGAATCCTTATATTATCTATTTAAAGAGGCACCACAATACATTAAAGGGTCTATTAAATACAATAGATTTGTAGAATGTCATGGAAAATTGCATTGTTGATGGTCACTTTAGTGTAATATCAAAAACATTAAAAGAGAAAGAAAACCAGCTTTATATTAAGAATATAAATGATATTAAAAAATATTTTTGAGCAAGAAGAAAAAAGAAAAGAATTATATAAATCAGCGCTATCAGGCTCAAATATTTCTCAAAAGTCATTCTTTTATATTTATGAGAGAAAAGTTAGGCCTATAAGGAGAGAGCTCAAAGTTAAAAATCTGTGCATTAATCTTTCATATTTGATGAAAGATGTGAAGTTGTATACTTCACCTTTAACATTTGAAAGTTTATCAGAATATTCTAAGATAACTTATCATTTGAAAACATGTGATGATATCAGAGAAACAAAAATATCAGAAGATGCTAGTGGTGCATTAGGGCAAGTTCATGAAGTAGGGCAGCTTACTAGAGGGTGTATTTTAAATAGAGCTATCAGTCTTTCAAAAACAACAACCTTTTTTTCTGAAACAAACTAAGAATATTTATTATGAGCCAAAGATAGGGTAATAGCATTTATAGCTTTGGGGCTGCTATTACTCTCCCATGCAACACATCATAAATATTTTTAGCTTGTAATATGTAGTAGCACTTAAGATATTTCCAGCAATATTATAAGGTGCAATTTTCAATTCTAAAATTGATAAATGATTTTTTTTAAAAATATCTAAGCCCAAGATAAATTAAAGATTTGACATTGATTGTATTTTAATCTTTCTGAATAATTTGAATATGAATAATGTAATTAAGCTATAAAATAATCAGTCCAGCGCTTAGGCATAACAAGAAAAATAATGACCCATATGTTTACTACAAAAGTATATGATAATGTTGCAACTGAACTAATTATAGTTCAGTATTTAGATTGGGGAAGACAAAAGTCTAATAGAAAGAACAATGATAAAAATAAGATGATGTTTATTTGGAAATATCATAATTAATATACCATACCAGGAAGCCACAAGTCTACAAGGGGGTGGCACTGTGACAGGTTATGAATAAGGTTTGGGTTAGAAATATCTTGGGTAAAGAATCAGCACATCAAATTGGCAGCACTCTTATTTAGGAGACATTGCCTATAACTTGATATTAGCCACAGGATAATCCATGTTGTTATATATGTTATGAGGGGCCTCTATGAGCGCCTCTTGTTTATTGTGAGATGCATTATCAAGCAGGAGGTAATCTTGGTTGCAACACCCCATTTCTCCTGTTTGTTGTCTTGCACCAGGATCAAAATTGTGGAAGATCAGGGAAGTTACCTAAAAACCTTTCTGAGCTGGGACAACATAATAGAGGAACAATTGGTTCTGATGGAGCTTCTTGGTGTTACCTTGGGGATCTTTAAGTTGGTAAGTATGATTGCTGTAAACTGCAGACATTCTGAAAGGCTCCAGGTGGTTGGGGTTGAGCTTTGCGGAATGGGGATTGAGGGTGTAAACAGGACCACCTACAGCATATTGTACTTCAAGATGTCTTACTACTGATGAGGAGCGCCTTTTGGGGAAGCTTCAGATATAAAAATAAGAGAGAAGAGAAGTATATTTTATTGAATAATACTTTAGGATTATATAGCTTTAGCTGTGGCAGAGATTTATTTGGATTGAACCTAGGAGTTGGTCATGTGCAGGATGGGTTCAAGCCACTGGATACTTGGAAAGCCATGTTATATTGCTTGGTTGCCATTTCTGGTATGTTAAACTGTATATTGGGAGGGCATCAAATCAGGCAATGACTGGATGATAAGTGGGCTGGCAGTAGCCAGAATACTTGTACATCCAGATCCTTGACACTACCCTCTTAATTTATTCTTGTTCAAGATTATGGGCCTTGGACCACCACTGGACTAATAAAGGAGTGTCTGTGAAAGATGGTTTAATCAGAAATTTTGATTTCAACTCGCCCTCATCAACCCCTGTCATACCATCAGGAGTACCAAAGGCCAGCATGCTAGGACTGAAACCTGTGCCGCATTTGACTCTGGCTCATAAGATAAGTAACACAGTTGGGAGATGTTCTTTCCAGGAGGTGTTTGAGTGCTCCTGAGACAAATTGGTAATAAGCTGAAATTATGAAACATTCAGGTGTTCTAATTTCTCATTAGCTTGTGGATGGTATAACGTGATAACTATTCAATCAAAAACATTCTTCACAAAATAAAATTTGATGACATTACCCAGAATTCCACTCCCATAATCAACAATGGGCTGTTTGGTGCAACCAAAGCATGCCACAACTTCCTTGTCAATGAACCAAGTGATGGTGATGACAGTGGAGCTAGTGGTTGATCACGTTATAGGCCAGTCTGTAAAATATTTGATGGATGTAATGATGTAATTTTTTCCAGCTTATCTTTGGACAGGGGCACTACAATGTCAAGGGACCACTTTTTGAAGAGCTCCATGGCATTGATAGGTAGTACCAACTTGGGTGAAGTAGGCTTGGACATGTTTTTTTTGCATATTACACAAGTTTTGAGGTGGTCCAGAATGTCCTGGTGAATTTGAGGCCATCAAGCTTTTTATTTCATAATATCAAAGAGGTTACATCCTCTTATATGACCTAAGGTATGGTGTTAATGCAAGATGGTGTCTCCTTGTTGGGTGATGAGGATGTAGGGCATCTTTTTATCTGTCTCTGCTTGGCGGTAGAAATTACCTGTGTCTGTTATAAACTGGCTCTCATTGTCTTTAAGTTTTTAGATGGTAGTTGAATTGAGGCCTATGAAACATGTGCTCTCAGGATTTAGGTACAGCAGAGACCATTCAGGGTCTAGGCCATTGTTCCCAGTGATAGGGGGCTGCATACAATCTGGAGAGTACATTGGCTATGACAAGTTCTTTCCTAGGCTTATACTCTATGTGGAGCTGATAAGGGGACAGAAGTTCAACCCATCCTGCCTGACGCCTTGTCAGATGTGACTATGTGTTAAAGTATTGGAGGGAATTATGATCTGTGAGGAAACAAGGGGGAAAGATGGTAGTTTCCTGATAGCAGTACCACTTCTTGACATAATAGAAAAAATTAGCTAGCTTCTTATTATTAATAGGGTAGCGTTGTTTGGTTTAAGTGAATTTTCTGAAATTGTAAGCTACTGGGAGGAAGGCACCTTCATCATTTTTCACCTGTAGCACACCCCCTATGGCCTGGTCAGAAGTGTTGTTTCAAGCTCATACTGGCAGTTTTGGTTGGGAAACTGGAAAAAAGGGGAAGTGGTGAGAATTTGCTTGAGCTTTTCAAAGTCTTGGTTTGTTAATGGCTTCTATTGAAACTGTTGTTCATTTTGAGGAATTTAGTAAGATAGGAAATAAGTTTATCACAGTTAGGAATAAGCTTGTGCAAATATGTGATCATTCCCATGAAGTTAAATACTTGAATATAATCAGTAGGAGGCATTATGTTGGTGGTTGCCTTGATTTTAGCTGTATTGGTTTTGATCCCTTTATATGAGATAGTATGTCTCAAGAACAGTCACCCTGACTGAAGGAACTTGAATTTGGATGGTTTGGCAACAGTGGCAAACTGGACTGTAGGAATGAAAAAGTGAGAATACAAAAGTGATGATCTAAAAGTGGCCATGCTGATACTTTTTAAACTTCAAAATTAAATTAAAACAACTTATCTGGAACTAAAAATTATTATGATCATAAAAATACTTTAATATTCATTATTTTAACTAAAAAAGTCAAGAAAAATGAGTTAATTTATTATCAAAAGCCAACTTGAAAATTTAAAAAGTGTCAACTTGGTCACTTTTAGATTCTCACTTTTGAATTCTCACTTTTTTATTACTACAGTTGAGTTTGCCACTGTTGCTGTTGGTTTGGCCTTAACTGATGTTTGTAAAGTGTGTTTAAGACATCTTGGATGTGGAGGAGGTGTGTTTCCTGATCCTGACTTAAAAAAAGAGCATCATCCAGATACATGACAGCAAACTTGCTAATTGGGTCCTCAAAGGCCTTATTAATGAGCATTGTAAATATGGATTGTGAATTAGCCATACCAAAATTCATGATTCAGCAATAAAAAACCCTAGAGTGTTCAAAAAGAAATTTTTACCTCATTCCAGGAGCAATTCTGACCTGATTGTACCCTGAAACAAGGTCAATTTTGCTGAAAATCTTAGCAAATTTGAGTGTATCAAACATATCATTGATCAATGAAAGGGGTTATTATTTTTTATATTAACCTTATCAAGGGCACAATAATGTGTGACCAGGCAGAGAGATTGTTGCAACCAAGTTTCCAGACTTGCCTGCTAACATATCTTACAATACACAGGGGGCGCTTGATGAGCTGCCCCTTGACGTATCTAACATTATGGATTAATCTGATGGCAATATCAAATGGCAGGTACTTCATCCTAATTAGGAGCGCTGTCAATTTGATTTGCTGATTCCCGCACAAGTTATTCCTTGGCTCCAAACCTTACATGGAACTTCCCACTATGCCACCCCCTTGTGGCCTTGTGGCTTTTCCCATATAGTATATTACTCACAATATTCTACAATAAACGATACCTTGTTCTTATTATTCTGTCCTTTCTATTGGACTGTTGTCTTCCCCAATTCCAAGTACTGAGTCCTCATTGGTTCAGTTGCAACAAGATTGATCTTTCTTGGCCATAAAGAAGACCATAGCTCCAAATGAAGATAAGAATAGATATATGAATCTCTTGTACAATGCAAACACAAGGTGCTTTAAGAGAGTTTCATTGTTCTTGGGTGTTAGACAATAGAGTGGGTGTGCCTTGGGCAGTGGCCCCTGTAGTTGCATGATATGCTGAATTTCTTGTGGTAAAATTAGTTGATCCAGAGTCTTGATGAAAATGTGCTTGAACTCAACAAGTAACTCTGGTAGGGCTGATGGTGGGTCACCACAAGTGGGAGTTGGAGAAGGTTCATACCTGATGAATTTTAATGAGCACTGATTAAAACCCAAATTGCCCCCTTTGAACATGTATGGGCACTGTTTAGTGATACAGACAAAGACAGTGTTGTAGAGAAGCTTTTTATCTCTAATATATTGACTTGGAACATGTCACATTTTCTTCTGAGTGCAATAAAAGGTGTGTCCCAGTCAAAGTAGGGGCAGTTATAATGTAGCCAGTATAAACCAGCAAAAACATTGTGGCTGAGATCACACATGATGGGTCCAGAGAGTCTGACTTGGACATTATTTTTTATGATAGAGAAGGGTAATGTAAAGTACTCCTTCACCTTAGCCTCTACTTCAATCCTCACCAAATGCTTGGGGATCTCTGCCAACTTACGCCTGGATATTTCCCAAAGATTTACTTAAAAAACACCAAGAAAGGTCCTCATACTATTAATTGCAGAATTAGTTTGAAAATGCACCCACCTAATCCTCCCAAGAGACACCTATGGTTAAATATCATGTGCAAGAGCGGCCAGAAGCAGTGGTAATTGTATTCAAGACAGGTTCCTCAATTTTTAGTTGAGTCAGTTTTCCCTTTGATTTTGTCCATTTGGTTTTTCCAGATTTTCCTGCCTCAAGAGATGTATCCATATTCCCTCATATAATTGATCAATCAGTTTTGAACATTCAACTTCCCATCCAAATTCCACCACCTTCCTTTAAATGAATGAAAGAGTTGTGAAAGACATTGTTTCATCATTCTCTACTCTAATAAAGTTCAAAATTTGTTAGTCTAATTTGACCATTTGGTTTTTTGTTGCTTTTGATGTTCAGTTGATTCCTTCCCCCCTTGGCCTCCCAGGAATTGTTGGTGACAACCTTTTGGCTGTTTATGAAACTGCAATTTTATTGTGGTTGAGAGTTTGGTCTTATTTCCTCTTAACCTGCTCCCCAATTCCCACAGTTACAGTCTCATGAAAGATAGCCACCCTTATGGGATCAGCTACATGTACTGACTTGAATTGGCTGGCCATCTGTTCCAGTTGTTAGGTGTCTACAAACTCTTGATTGATCATGGTATGGTCTGCTCTGATATCCACCAAGAGGTTTTAGGTATTCCCAGTGAAGCAAAAGATATAAACCAATGATTAATTTTATTTTGAGTATGAATAGCTTGTAAAATGGGGGCTTCACTGCTACTTGGAAAACTTCTAGAGGGTTGACTTTGCGCACATTGTAGTTGTAGAGTTTTTGTAAAGGGAAGATTGATTTTTTATCAAGTGGGGTTGAAGAGCCTCTTGTGCCTATAGCACCCAGGCTTTTTCAAACTCTCAATCTGCACCACTTGAAGTTTCCCCTTGTGAGGACGCTTATTGATGTTGTCAAGTTGGCAGGACTAGTAACAACCTACTTGGTTATGAGCACTTCCAGGTGCGGGATAAGGCAGAGAAGATGTGTCATCTGTCTTTTAAACCCCCATAGCAGTTTGGTTATTTATCTCAACAATAGCTTTATAACAATCAATGATAGATGTACAATTCCCCACATATACCAAATTTCAGAGGGAACCATCAGAATTTAAAATTTTCTACATATAACATCCTCCATGTTGGCAATCCAAGATTTTATTTTGCTTTATTTTTTTTACAATTTTACTTAAAACTTGAAAATCAAAATTAAATTTGACTTTTAATACTAGTGTCAGAACTTTTGGTTCTGCTCTCAGACCTGGCGGCCTGATTATTGTTTGCTTTATTGAGTAATAGGGGTATTATTGAGGGTCTGGATGTACAAGTATTCTGGCTATTGCCATCACACCTAACATCCAGTCATTGCCCAATTTGGCGCCTTTCTAATATACCGTTTGACATACCAAAAATGGCAACAAACCAATATCACATGACTGTCCAGGTATCCAGCAACTCAAACCCATCCAGCACATGACCAACCCCTGGGTATGATCTAACTAAAATCTACGCCACAGCTAAAGCTATATAAGTCTAAAGTATTATCCAATAAAATTATAATTCTTCTCTTTCTACTTTTATATTTGAAGCTTCCCTAAAAAGGCGCTCCTTATCACTGGTAGCACTACGGGTTTTGACCACACCAATGAAAGAGAAAATGACTGAACAGAACCCGCCCACCTTTGCCCATGTACTCAACCAGGCCACATCCTAGGATACCTGGAAGACGTACTTCTGCGCCCACAACATTGATGAAGAAATTCTTAGTGGATGCACCATATTTGAAGGTCTGGTCATGCCCAAAGCATGCGCCAAGATAATTCAATACAGTTGCTCACTACAACCACAAACAAACGCATAACCACCTATCACAGGCGAAGTTACCAACACCAAGTACATTGGTATCAACAAGTTCTTTGGTAAAAACAAAGAAAACTTCATCAACTGGCTAGACCACACAGCCGCCAAACTCCGCGCCAGCTGCATCCCCCACAAAAAATGGGTCCAGGAAGCCAGTAAGCGCCTATACAAGGCTGCAGCTAACTGGTTTGTCACCTGGGTTAGCTCACAAACCAACAACCAGATTGACAACTGGGAATATTTCAAAGCCAACATCACCCACAATTTCCGCATCACAGAATCTCTCCAAGACATTGCAATACAGCTCAGTGATCTTCCTCAGAAGACCACTATTGCAGCTTACACCAACAAATTTGGGGAAATACATTGCAAGATCCAAAACCCAGCACAATCTGACAATGTACACACCAGAGTATCATTCATCAACAGAATGAAACCCTCTGTTGCTGCCCTCATCTGCCCAGAAGCAAATACCGCCATGCCTGCACTCATTGCTGAAGCCAAACACACTGAAAAACGCGCCAACATGGAATATGCTGCACGCAACAGCAACCGCTCCTCAAACAGAGATGGCAGAGAAAACTCCAATGGCAATAAACGCCAAAATACCAACTATAACAATGGCAACTCCAATTGTAACAATGGCAATTGTAGCCAAAGCACAAACTGCCTCTGTCCCAAGAAAGAGGACACCGCCAAAGTTAACAACGCTAAAGTAGCAACCCACTACAAATCTGACCCCACATTCTCTGACCTCAAAGGTCTCAAAGCAAAGGAACAGGGAAAAGAAGAGGGGTAACAGGCTTAAGTGCCCCTGTCTCCCCCCAACTTGACAAGAAACTGTACCAAGGCATAAACTTTGCTGCTCGCATCCCACGTGTCCTGCAATCCTCCATTTTTATGAACATAAAAATTAAAGATTGCTCACAACTTCTTGTCTATCCATGAACTTACAAATTGCATACACATAAAATTCTATTTGACTCTGGTGCACAGCACACTATGGTTAGAAAACCTTTTGTAACCAAGTAAAAAATACCAGTTGTCAAATCCAACTTCAAATATTCCAGAATGGCAGACAAATCAAAAGTTGTACTTGAAGGCAAAACAACTCCCTTCAGAATTGACCTCCAAGGCATACAAACGTCCATCAAAGGACTTGTCATGAACAGCATAAACTACAAAATTGTAGCAGGCATGAACTGGTTCACCCAAGTGAATCCCAGATTATGTTGAAAAACAAAAGCTGTGTCCATAAAACACAATGGAGTCAATTTCAACATTCTCAAAGAACCCAACAACCTCATTCTAAGAGACACAGTATTTGTCCAAGCCATAAATCAAAATGACTCTGAACATTTAACCAAAGACAGTACCCTCCACATAATGAGGTACTCTAAATTTAATAACATACAAACACAAAAGATCCAATGCCCAGAACTTGTGACACTCCTAAATGAATACACTCATGTATTCAAGGAAGAACTCACAAAGTTACCCCCCAAACAAGAGGTCAAACCCGGCATTAACTTATGAAAAGCCATGCCCAAACCTGCTCCCCTCTACAGACTCTCCCCCATGGAGACCCAAACACTTAAAGCCCACATTGAGGACAGCCTAGCCAAAGGATTCATTTGTCCATCTGAATCCCCGTGGGAGGCAGCAGTGTTCTTTGTAAAGAAGAAAGAAGGATCCCTTTGCTTAGTTACTGACTACAGAGCACTAACTGCAAGTACAGTAAAAAATAAATACCCACTTCCCCTCATAGAAGACCTATTTGCAAGGCTCCCCAGAGCAAAAATCTTCTCAAAAATTGACCTCACATCTGGTTATAACCAAGTTGAAGTTAAAGAGAAAGACATACCAAAGACCGCGTTCCACACACAATTTGGGTTGTTTGAATGTAAAGTAATGAATTTCGGGATGACAAACACCCAGCAACATTTATCACCATGATGAACCAGGCACTAAACGGACTCTTGAACACATTATGTTTCCTTGACAACATCATCATATTTTCAAAAACAAAAGAGGAACACCTCACACATGTCTGCAAGACAGGCAATTGACTTGCAAAGCACAAACTATACACTAAGCCTAGTAAGTGCCAATTTATGGAAAAGGAACTACTGTTCTTGGGCCACATTGCCTCTGACAGTGGTATCAAAGCAAATCCAGATAAAATAAAAGCTATAAACAACATGCAACACCCTACCTCTGTGAAACAAGTTAGATGCTTTCTTGGTATGATAGCTTACCTAAGGAAATACATCAAAGACTGTGGAAAGCTCACCACACCAATCAATGACCTAACCAAAGGTAATGCCAGAAAGAAATTCATCTGGACTCCAGAATGCAACAAGAATTTCCAACTATTAAAACAAGCTTTGATCAAAGTACCAATCTTGCAATACCCTAATAACAACAGGTGCTACAAGCTTGAGTCAGACGCTAGTGACACTGTCATTGGCGCAGTCCTATGCATCCACCAGCCAGGGCAACAAGATTTCCTGCCAGTATGTTACAAAAGCAGAAAGCTAACAAACACTGAGCAAAGGTACCCAATACACAATAAAGAATTGCTAGCAATATACCACACATGCAAGAAATGGAGATGTTATCTTGAAGGACACTTAAACGTCCGAGTGCTAACTGACCACAAATTCTTAATCTATTTCAAAACTCAGAACGCACTTGCGCAGCGCCAAGCCAAATGAATGTCCTTGCTGTAACAGCTTAACCTGGACATCCAATACAAAAAGGGGGCAGAGCTGGTCACGGCTGATGCTCTCTCTAGGCTATGCCAGCCAAGAGAGGATCACCCTGACCACCTGGACCCTGACTGGCCCAACCTATACAACACTGAGTACAAGACAAAAGGAAAGGATCCCCCCACACATCAACTAACCCATGATATGCTAGTAAGGAATGAAAAACGTTTCCACATACCAAATGGCACAGTATACCAAATCATCAAGGATAAACACATCTCATAAATTTCACTTGCACAAAAAGTCAACACTATACTAAGACACCACTGTCTGCTAGGACACACAAAGGCTAACAACCTATATCTCACATTGAAAGAGATAGTATGGTGGCCAACCTGAAGCAAGACATAATCAATGTTCTAAAGAAGTGCACAGTGTATGAAAAATACGCCAGAACCAAGGCGCCACAGCCAACAGTCAACCCAGTACCTGACCCCAAACCATTTAAGGTTTGGAGACTGGATGTAGTGGGTCCCTTCCCAGAAACCAAAACAAATCAACGTTTCCTAATTATAGCCATCAACTTTGCTACATGTTGGCCCATCTGCTGGGCAACAAAAGATCACAAGGCAGAAACAATAAATTGGTTAATCAATAAAGCAATCATAGCAGACTATGGCACTCCAGACTACATCATAACAGATGGAGCAAAAGAGCTAACAGGCCACATAGTAAACAACAATATAAAAACAAAGAACATCAAACATTCCACAACCTTGCCCTATAGGCCACAGGCCAACGGCAGAGTTGAATGCCTGAATGGCAGCCTTATCAGAACCCTGGAAAAAATAATGGATGGCAAAGCCAAAGACACATGGTCACTCTATGTGAAACATGCATTACTAGTATCATGGGTTCATACCAATCAAGGGACAGGCTACTCACCATTTGAACTAACATACAGGTACAAGCCAGAAATAGTCACCCACAATAACCAACCATATGTGAAGATCCCCTTGGGGAAACATCACACAGTAGAACAGAAACCAGCTCTACAACACATTTGCCTCAAAGCCAAACTGGCAGAAATAAGGAGACTCAAAACTCAAAACTCAAAAGGTAACCTCAACAGAGGACCCACTCCCCATCAACTCCCCCGTCTGGGTCCTAGCTGGGAACAGAAAGAAGCTAGAATCAGTACACAGAGGACCAGGAAGAATCATCAGATACCAACCAGACAGGAACACCTACCTGGTTAAGTTCCAGGGTGCCAAAGAGCCCATCACCAAAAAGTATCACAGATCTTGCCTCCACCCTAGCAAAGGAGAACACTCAAACCAGTTAGTGCCCACTAGTAAACAACTCCAGGAACATCAGGCGGCAGCCGTCAAGACAAAGCCCCCTCCTGATGTACCCAAGTAACCCCTTAAGGGGGGATGTTGAGGGTCTGAATGTACAAGTATTCTGGCTATTGCCATCACACCTAACATCCAGTCATTGCCCAATTTGGCGCCTTTCCAATATACCCTTTTACATACCAAAAATGGTAACAAATCAATATCACATGACTGTCCAGGTATCCAGCAACTTGAACCCATCCAGCACATGACCAACCCCTGGGTTTGATCCAACTAAAATTCCTGCCACAACTAAAGCTATATAATACTAAAGTATTATCCAATAAAATATACTTCTTCTCTCCCTACTTTTGTATTTGAAGCTTCTCCAAAAAGGCGCTCCTTATCAGTATATTTGTCATTATGTTGATATTAGCTTGTATGGCAACAAGCGTTACTTGCAATGTCTGGGTTTTCCTTGGTACTACAATGGCAAGTGATGGCAAGGGAGGCAACTTCCAAGCGGCTTAATATACGGGCGCTTGCTTAGTTCTTCAAGTACTGACAATGGTCTTCAACTTGGATATCTTCTTCTACTATGAAAAGGTTCTACAGTAGGAAATGGGTAATATTGTCTGCCTTCCATTAGTCCAATGGAAGGGCTTTTATAGAGCTTGCACTCTCTTGCCAGGATAAGATCATCTGATTCTTCTAACTCTTTCTTGGTCAGTCTTTTTGTCCCCAGACCGCCAGCATCAACCCCCAGAGTCAGGCATCCATGCAATGGCATGGGATTCCATATCATAGTACCCTGCGCTGGGTACTTGTTGTCATAGAATAGAGAATAATCTATAAGAGTGCCAGCAGTGGCAGCGCTAATTTATCACTCTATTTTTAGCGCATATTATTTTGTTCTTGAGCAACCTTTCCTGCATTGATTTGCAATAGCACTGGCGGTTTGCTAAGCAAAATGATCACATCCTTTTGATACTTGGAGAAACCCATAGTAACTAACCTGGTGGTTTGCTAGAGTATTCCAGAATAACTCTAGCCAGTCAGGAACCAGTCATAATTGGAGATTTATTGTATTCCTGGTTGTTCTTGCAGTAGTGATCCAAATCTACTCTATGAAGGCTTCTTAGATCAATCAAGCCTAATAGCAATATATCAAAAGCTTTTACAATTAATGGCTTGGCAGGTTGCCAAGATTAACAAGGTAAAACAAAGTCAGTATAAATTCCTGACAACTAGGAACAATTATTTGAGGTAAAAAATCAATAAAAATACAATGAAAATACAAAAATATTTTTGGGAATTGTTGAAATGGAGGATGTTACATGTAGACAGTTTAAATGCTGACAGTTGCCATTTCATATATGGGTTTAACCCATTAATGATGAGAATGGGAAGCATGGCATTTCTGCCAGTTATAGCTTCTGGGATGGTAGTAAGGTGTTCTGAAATGCTTTATTTTTATGCTTAGCAGCAGAGTTGTGGTGCTCCTGATACAAGGAGATTAACATGGGGTGTCCTGGGTTTTTACCAGGACCCAGCTGGGTTGGGTTGCTATTCTTTAAGTGACAATACTCCACTTCCAAGGCCTTTCACCTATACTGGAGCCCAGAAAACTCTCTCATCATCTTTTCCATCAATATTCTAGTGTCTGTCTAATAAACCATCACTTCAACCTGATTTAGCCCTTCTGGAGAAGTGTACAATTCTTGGAATAGGTGATCTAATTCCTTTCCCAAGAAGTCCTTTTCTCTTGGGGTCAGGGGAAGTCCTCCAGACATCCTGCCCCACTCCTCATCAAAATGTTGACTTTGCATGAGCCTTTCACATTGTTGCCTGTACTATTCTTTTTGCCCAAATTGGGATAAAAGATATGAGGAAATAAATCCATGATCTCAGTGCTATGAACTAGGTATGGTTCAAACAAGTACTTATTAACAGAAGGAAGATCCCTTCTTATAACCCTTCTATAAATGCAACCATTTGCAGACTTTAGGGGGCCAAACCCTACTATAGAATTCACCTGAACCAGAACCACTTACTCAGGGGGTTAGATTTTAAAGTTTAAAACCCAAGGACATTCTTAAGCTTAATATTTATTAATAAGAAACTTCATCTTGACCCTGTTTAGCCAGCCAGTCTTATATAGCTTTACCTTGTCTTAGGCTGAATCCTCTTTAGGCTGGTTCTTTCAAAAGCTTAAACTATCTGCACTCTTGCTTTCCTATAACAAAATAAGCTTTCAAAATTACTGCAACCAATCACATTGCATTTTATTGCTCTTTACAAATATTCTTCATTGAGCTTTTATTTATTCTCCCAATGAAAAAATCATCAATAAAGTAAGCTCCAAACTTGATCAATCCCATAATATTCTTTAGTATTCAACATAGGAAGCACTTTGCTATGCTTCACAGTTTTTTCAAGCCCCAAATATTCAGCAAACATTTCACTGAGTGCACAATCAATCATCACCCCTTGAGTTCCAAACAATTTTTCTGTTTGCTTCAATTTTTTGTTGCGTCTGAAATCACCTGTTTTCCTTAATAAATTACTAGTTGCTGTGTTCTACCACATTTTCTTCAACATTTTGACCTCAATTTCTATTATGGTTTTAACCCATAGCCATTAGTTTCTCTATATTGATTGGACTTTTGCTTCTCTGGCAACCCTTTTCAGGAGAATCCTTGAAGAGCCTTGAAGAGCCTACTCTTGCAGTTTTTCTGTGCTGTTCTGCTTTCATTGACACCAATCATCATCCTCAGAGAAACTACCGGCTACCTCTCTTCACTTTTTGCAGTACCTTTCTACAATCTTTGCCATAAATAACCACATTTGAAGAACCCTTGAACCTCTTATGTCAGCATTTTCCTGAACTGCTTAAATATGTTCCTTTCCAACTAAATTTTTTTGAGAAATGATGAAATGTTTCCCCAAACTATTCCAAATTTCTTCTCATAGTATAGAATCCCACATAGATATTAAATAGCCTCTGAAGCCTTTACTGATGGATTCCATCCTAGCTTGCTTTTTTATTCCCCATTAGTCAACACCTCAGACTCAGGAAATAGTTCTCTGCAAGTGAATTAACCTAGACTTGACCCCCATTAGTGGTCTCCATCTAGGTTATCAGAAGCAAGAGTTTCTCATGCACTACTGCTGTTTTACTCACCCAACTGGTTAGCTAGAGCTTTTAGGCACAAATTAACTAACTTCACTTCTCAGAAGCCTCCAAATCATTAAGATCTGCAGATGTTTATCTGGACAGCTACCCTAATGATAGTCCTGAGCCATAATTGCTTTCCCAGCAGCTTTAAGACTTCCTTAAAACTACTCCAAAGTCACTGAAGGATAAAATTTACCTCTATCCTAGGCAAATTTACCCAACTCTATTCTCACCCCAGTTGGGATCATAATTTCAGTGCTATCTCAGTACATCCATCCCAGTGTATAACCTTGGATGTATTATCCCCCCAGATAGACTCAGGATTCCTATAACCCTTGGTATAACAATACCAGGGTAAACAATTTCTCTATCCTTCCGAGCACTAGTAGGGCCACCTTGATACTTCCTCAAAGCATAAATCACTGCTCTTGATCATAAAGACTAGACACATCAATAAAACAAACAAAATTCACCTGTCTTAGGTATCCAATCTTTATTTGATCAATATTAATCCCTCATCTACAAAACAGCACCTCATGTGGATCATCACAGGAGTCCCCACCACAATAGGTGAAAATATTTCACTGTAGAGGGAATTGGTCAATTATCTTAAGGTAACCCCATGACTTAAAGTTCCTGACTGGTCCAAGTGATGAACCAGGTGGCAGTAGCCCAACAAGATGTCCTGAAGTTGTGACAACCCACATGAGTTCTGTAACCTGACAAATATGGAGGAAGGCTTCTGTGAAGTGTAGCCAACCTACCATTCTGCCCCCTCTGCACTGCCAGTGCACAGTTCCAGCTTTAAATCCAGCATTTTTGATAGGGATTCAGTTGAGGCAGGGTTACACTGCTGTCATACTGGCCTAAACAGAATCAAATGTAAACACTGGTTGATATGAATTGGTTTTGATAGATGCATACTCCCCCAGGATACCCTATTGGGGTGGGCAGGAAGGGTTATTGATGAGGGGTAGCCATCATGCCAGAACTTTTTTCTTTCTTGTGAGGGTTCTATTAAAGGAAGGCTTTAATTCAAACCTACTTCTGCCAACACTGTTGTAACTGAACTGATTATTATTAAGCATTTTAATTGGGGAAGGTAACAGTCCAGAAAGAAAGGGAATATATTAAGAGTAAGATGGTAGCTTTATTGAGAACTTAAATCCATTATACTATAAAAGGGAGCCATCAATTCATGAAGAGGTGGCCTTGTGGTATGATCTAACTATGGTTTGGGTTAAAAATAACTTATCAAATAACTGTTGTCTGTAATGGGCTTTTCTCCTAATTTGGGTATGATTCCTGTATCTTGACATTTTAAGTGGGTGATTTTATGTTGATAGATATATCATGGGGTAACAATATGAGCACTCCTTGCAAGTTGTGGGATATGTTGGCAGATGGGGCGTCAATCTTGATTGCAACACTCCAAACCAAATAATTGTTATTCACTTATATTGTGGGGATCCAAGATCTTCTTTAAGTAAACCTAGATGAGACACATTCATTTTCTTTACAGGAGCTTAAGAATTACAGGCTTTGTAGTGCTCTTTCATGCGCTTTTAAAGCTTGTCCTGAACGTGATTTCATCCCCCTGTTTCCAAATTTGAAGTATCACCAAGTTCAAATTAGAAGGCACATAAATTGTATGATTAATTCAATACTATACTTTTCAAAAATATTAGTGCTCTGCACATCTCCTGAAAAAATACACATCCTTTGCATAAACATAGCAGAATATAGCCAGGGGAAACTTACAGGCATGTTTAAACTAAGATATCCACTCCTTATATGAGAAGCTTCTGGGGTGATTTATTTTCCCTGAATAACTAGAGCTTTCCTTGCCAGTAGTAGCACCAGCTCATGCTCTTGCTTGCAAAGCACTTTGGAGCAGGGTTTCTGAGGTCCCATTCTGTCTGGATTACTTTCTGAACAATATAAGACCATGATAATTTCTCTTGATGTAGAATTGCAGCTTGGATCCTCAACCCAGGCCACATGCTTGCAAATAAAGCATTCTAATCAGATAATTATTGTGTTAAAATCAACAAAAGCCAAGATCTCTTTAATTATTGAAAAATGTATAGAAACTGTTTCATGTCCTGATAATATAACATCCTAGGCCCTTTACTAAGTGTCTCCTGACCACAGGGTTACATTTTAACTAGCCCTGAGATCCCCCAGTAGAGTGGTTCAACAAGATCTCTTATGTTGTTCAAAACACTAGAAAAATGTGGGTCCTGATAATAGTTCTAACCAATGAGGCTTCTCCAAATCTTTAAGCCCTGCTTCTTAAATCAGAGATCCTTCCAGAAGGTATTCTCTTCCTTGTCATTCTCCAAAACGGTACCATCTTTACAAATGTCACCTGAACTCCTTTAACAAGGGGTTTTTCTGCCCCTGTGTTATATCAGTAAATTTATGCTTGTATTATAGTTATCACTGCCTGCCCAAATATTTATATATGATTTATGCTGCCGCAAAGCTTTGGAAAGTTTTGGCTCCAGTTGAACTGCCTTGGCCCCCAACTCATTGTTATCCTCTGGCCATTTTGACATCAGATCCACAATTTTCTCTTCTCTCAAATGCACAACTTATTTTCCTCTATCTTTTGATGATATCTGATTCTTGAACAACTCATCCAACCCCCTCCAGGGGGTCAAGAGTATCCCAAAAAAAGACAACTGCCTTGGGCAGGTGTTCCTCCTTGAAAAAACAATCATTAGACATCTCCTGATAAGCTTCTTTAATCACTTCCTAAGTCTCCTCTGGGTAGTTATTTGCCATATCTGGATCTTCTCAAGAGTTCTCTAATGTAATCTTGGGGATATCCTTCTGTAATACTATATTATCCCCCTTGGTGACTCCAAAGTTGGCCTTGCTCCACCTAAGAAAGGCATGCCAAAATAGAAAAAATAATGGAGATGGAAGAAAAATTGTTTTAAATGATAGTTTTTTGTTGTCCCAAACTTTCCAACCTTTTGGGGTATACTTGGCGGACCTCCCTCACACTATGAAACCTACCTGGGTTCCTATCAGCTTACTGATGGTATTATTATTAATTGACCTCAATCCTAATTCAACAGGGACAGAGCATTATTGACCTTTCAAGCAAAAACCTGGATACCATCCTGAATCAGCCAATCAATTACATGGACATGGACTGGTTATGGCTTGAGCTATCATAAATCCCTCTGCTATATCAAGCTGATAGTGATCCATGATTCAAGATTTCCCAAAGCTCCCTTGGGAGCTGGCCAATACTTCCTGGTGATAACACTGCCTCTACCTGAAACATCCAAGTATATTTCAGCCCTATTACAAGCAGCAATTTAAAATACTTTGGGGTTCAGCTAGGGTAAACTTGACATGTGTCTTGATACACTCAAGCCACTATTGATCCCTATAATCAACCTCCTGTTAACTATGCTCCTGGGGATCAAACCCAATTCTGGGTTAATTGATTGATATATATGAGACACTTTGTACCTGGATCTGATTGGGTTAGGTTACCCACATGATCTCTATGGTACAACTCAGCTCATTCTGGGGTATCTTTACCTAACTGATACAAATCAGTATCCTTCTAGGTATAGCTATGGTTGTTGGGTATCAAAACCTTACTCAGAGAATTTTTAACCAGTGACATGAAAGTTTATTTAAGCGGCAGGATAGGTGATTGTAGTATATTGTAGAGGCTATGGGTATTGGCGCCTGGGTACAGAGTTCAGTAGCTTTTTAGTCCCTTGTTCCCCATTCAAGTTTTTTAGAGGTCTAGGACCTTCTCTCTCCTTACCACAGTTACTTGTATAAGGACATTATATAGTATCAAGGGTAGCTTCACATTTATTAAGGATAGTTGTACTGATCCATCTTTGCAGTAGTTTGTTAAGAGATTCCAGAGAAAACTCATGATACCACAACATCTCTGGTTAATCCATCTCAGTAAACCAGTTACTCTGAGAGATGGCTTGGCTTTAACTGGGTGGGAGGTGGTACCAGCACCTGAGTCCTAGATTATCTGGAACAGGAACCTTGATCCTAAACAGGATGTGATTGACTCAAGATCCATGACATCTGAGACTGATATGGAGAGTTTATGGATCACCAACATTCTATATACCTCCTCTCTTATCTATCAATAGAGATATCATTTCCCTTATCAATATCTTTCCCCTATTATGCTTGATATGCTTCCAAGAAGTGTATACACAGCAAGAAAATTATGGTTGCTCATAGTTTGGGATGTGCCAGGCTTTTGCGGCATTCTGGTAAGTCTGAGACCCTGAGGTTGATATCCATGGCTCTTCCAGGGTACATGGGTTCTGATAGCCTGGGGGCTGATATCCTCTGGTGGGGTTAGCCCATTGCATCAAATATCACAGCCAACCTATATTAAACCAAGTTGATATGTATATACTCTTCTAGTGCATATGGTTCAGTTTCCTTGGAGCCAACTTGGGTAAATATCTATTTACATATCTGAACAGTGAAGAGTATTGTAGGGGATAGGTAAGCTATTGGCCCAGTAAAGTTTGGAGATGATGGGACAGGATGGATTACTTGAGCTTCTTTGTATTGCTTCCACCCTATAGATTATGGGGTTTATTACAATTGAGGTACCTGAGGGTTGTGGAATATGATGGACTATTTTTGATACAGGTGGGTTTGAAGGAACTTAAAAGCTTATTTGGGTACCTTTGAGTAGGGAGGAGTTATATCAGTGTTAAAACAGCAGGATCAACCCACCAGCAAGGTTTTGAGTAAATGGTTTTGTGACCTGCAACCCAATTATCCAGTCACTCAAAGCCCAACTAGGAAGTCAACTCAAATTACCAAATCCAACAACATGAACAAAAGATGATCCCTTACGGTGGATACCTTGTTTTGGTGCTTGACTCATTACCAGGATCAGGCCACCCCATTCACCATCCCACCGTGCAATCAATTCTATCATTTTCCTTCTATTCATGACTCACAATGAGTATATAATACATATCTCTCAATAAAGAATATTATCTAGTTTCTAAATATTTTTTCCCTTGTAACTCTGCTAAAACAGCACAGTTACAACATTGGTAGCACAAGTAGGGTTTCCATCCTACTTTACCCCTAAAATTCCGCCTGTTGCCTGTACCTGCTGCAGTCAACAAATCCTCAAAAGAGTCATGTTTGGCCTCCCGCTAGACTGGACGCCATACCCTCTGGGTACCAAGATACTGGAAGGATTTGTAATATATCAGAACATTTTGTACCAGTACCTGCCTTCAAAGTCCTGTCCACACAAGGGTTCTTCCAGGCTGCTAGCATTCTGTCTCAAGCCACAACCAAGGAAGGAACCATGCCTGCCTACATGGCCCAACAACTTTGAAGTGCCGCTTTGGAACCATTTGCCAGGGCCAACAACAACATCACAGCTTGGATTCAATCTGCCCAAAGTAAACTGACGTAGATGGAATGCCCACAACATTTCTGGATTTCAGGATATCCATCCAAATCACACACAATGCAGGCACTTGGTGCAATAAGTGGCACAAAGACCATACTGTGAAAGACTGGGATACCTTTAAGCAAGACTTTCTGGCAAGATTTGTGCTTAAGGATACAGCACTCATGATAATAAGCCAAGTAAAGAACCTTACCCAGACAGGCACCGCAAAGGAGCTCACCCACGCCTACAAGGAACTCTGACTTTGTGCACCATCCAACATGGCCTTTGACACCCCAGCCACACACCTCATGTACTATGACGCCCTCAAGTTGCATGTGATGAGGCATGTGAACCTGGACCAGGTGACCAATATGTAAAGCCTATATTGCAAAGCAGAGAAGGCGGAGAAAACATCTAACGCCCTCCACAAAGCAGAGCCTGGGAAGAGAGAGAGACCCAAAGATTCTCACTCAACTGGGCGCGCCAACTGCCCAACTCCTGGAAAAACAATAGCTCAAACCATAAGCCTGTAGGTTCAAATGGGAATGGAAATGGGAACAATGGGCAGTCAAATTGTACCCATTTCTGTATCACTGCCACTCAAGACAATCACAATAAGAGAAAAGCCCAGGGAGAGCATTAAGCAAGCCAAGCTCTCCCTGCACAGTTCTGACTTGCCTAGCAATGAGTATTTCCCCAAGGAAGCGGACCAATGCCCAATGATCCAAGTATCCTTGGAAGACCCAGTACTTTACACCATTGCCAGACATCTCTAAAAACTGATGTCCTATCCTTTCTGCTTTTGCAGTTACACAGGCTCAGCACTCCTGGACTCAGGCGTAGAACAAACACTAGTCAACAGCAGCTTTTTAGACAAGTTCAAGCTTATCACTAATCCTCTGCGGATTAAAAACATGGTCCTAGCCAACAAACATCACATTGCTGTGACAAAGGAAATGGCCCCTTTCTCCATCATGCTAGATAACTTTCACTCCACCATTCAGGGACCTGTCATTGAATTCCCCAAGTTTGATATTGTACTGGGGATGGACTGGCTACAAAGGAATAATCCTCACATAGACTGGGCAATCTCAGTATTAACCATCAAGCATGAAGATGTCAATCACCAGATCTACCCTGACTGACTGGATCAACTCCTGTGTGACCATGTTTTTGTACACATTATTGAAACCTGGACAAAAAGGAGAACCTCAAGGTAATTGATTGGGCCTCCTGTCAGTACAAGATCATACACTTAAAAGATCACCAGGATACCACTATGCCTCAGTATTGCAACATTGTGGCCCGCCATCCTGAAATCTTCAAGGATGCTCTACCAGGGTTACCGCCTGAGAAGCACATACAACACTCCATCCAACTCAAAGGAGAAGTACCTAAGGAACAACCCATCTACAAACTCACCCCAAAAAAAGACAACACCCTATGTGTCCACCTCAAGGAGGCACTTAAGAAAGGACTTATCTGCCCCTCACAGTCTCCTTTTGGCGTTGCTGTATTCTTTGTGGCAAAGAAAGACGGTACCCTTCAATTGGTCACAGATTAGTGAGCCCTCAATGAAGTCACCATCAAGAATTGCTACCCACTTCCACCCATAGACAACATCTTAGATGCCCTGGGCAACACCACTGTATTCTCCAAAATTGACCTAACCACAGGTTACAACAAAATCAGCATCAAGAAGAAAGATATACCCAAAACAGCCTTCTGCACTAAGTGCAGATCATACAAGTGTGTGGTACTCAATTTTGGAATGACAAACACGCCTTCAAACTTTGTGACTTTCATGAACAAAGTGTTTGCTCCCCATATTTGAAAACATGTCCTAGTATACCTGGACAATATCATTTTTACAGCCCTTTGGTGGAACATCATCACAAGGACCTGGAAGCAGTTTTTGCCACCCTAGCGCAACACAAACTGCTAGCTAAGCTCTCCAAATGCCATTTTTTCTGCAAACAGCTCCCCTTCCTGGGACATGTAGTCTCAAAGGATGGCATTAACCCCAATAAGCAGAAAATTCAAGCTATCTGTAAAATACCAACTCCAAAAGACAAGTTGGAACTCCACACGTTCCCAGGAATGGTCAAATATGTATGGCAGCTCATCCCTGACTGTGACGTCCTGACTGCACCTCTTTCTGCCATAACTGGCGCCAAATCCAAATTTGTATAGACCCCCAGCATGACCTTTATTTCAGACGTCTCAAGGAAAAGCTCACCACCACGCCTATCCTACAATACCCCAAACAAAATGGGGAATATCAAATGGAAACAGACACCTCCAACACATCCATTAGAGAAGTACTAAAAATTGAGAACAGCAATGGCAACTTCCTGCCTGTAGCTACCAAATCACACAAACTTACAGATAATGAGTGTCAATACTCAAGACATGAAAAAGAATTGCTGGTCATTGTACATTGCTTGGTCAAATGGCATTATTACTTAGAACAACAGGAGGAATTTCCAGCCCTGACTGATCACAAATTGCTCATATATTTTAAAGCTCAGGCAAACCTCTCCCTCCAACAAGCACAATGGATGGAACTCCTGGAAAGGTTCAACATGATCATACAGTACAAACCTGGTACATAACTTGCCATGGCAGATGCAATTTTGCGCCTTTATGTTAGGGACACAAGAGACAAGAATGGGCTTGACCCAGACTGGCCTCTCCTGGTACTCAGAACAAAGGGAAATGGCTCCCCCTGACACCACTGACATTAAAAATAAGACAGTCATCAAGAATGGGCATCCTTTTGCCAATGTGTATGGGACTTTACACCACAAAATGACAGGCAGAAACACCATCCCTTACATCCCTACACATCAACAAATATACACCATCCTACGTTAGCACAGAGACCTAAGACATACCAAAAGCCGCAACCTCTACAAATTCCTTAAACACAAAGCATGGTGGCCAACCCTATACCAGGATGTCCAGGAAGTTCTAGAGCAATGCAAAGTAATTGAAAAATTTGCAAAAGCAACACCCTGCCTAAATCTGTACTGCCTATCTTTTCAAAACTGCCGTTCAAAGTGTGGGCCCTAGATATTGTAGGACCCATGCCAGGAAAGCACAACAAAAAGAAATCCATCATTGCTGCTATTGACTTTGCCACTTGCTGGCTAGTGGCACAAGCAGTAAGATCCCACACAGGCAATGGCGTGCGGCAGTCATAGGAAAAGAAATCATCAGTAAGTTCAGAAAGCCATAACTCCTGATAACTGACAGAGGCAAAGAATTGACCTCTGAAGACACCAATGTATACCTCATCAAGAATGGAGTCAAACATACTGTGACAACACCATATCACCCACAGGCCAATGGACGTGTGTAGCGGCTGAATGGCATCCTAGTGCAGTCCCTGGCCAAGCTCACTGCCAGGAGACCTGAGGACTGGTAAAAGAAGCTACCCACTGCATTGCTTGTATGTCGGACCCGCGTGAACTGATCCGCCAGAAAAGCCCCTTTGAGTTAGTTTACAGTACACAACCCAATATTATCCAAGCACTATCAAGACCTAAACAGGAAATACCCAGTGAAGTTACACCTCACACAGACCCTCAAGTCATACATGCTAACAGCAACCAACTAGAAAGAGAAGAAAAACGCTTACAGAGTAACTTCATCCACATCCAAGATAGACATGAGGCCCGTGATGAAGTCTGGGTAATGAATAATGACAAGAGTAAATTACAGCCAGAAAAGATGGGCCCTGCCGTCATCCTAAAGGTAAATGAAAACAACACTTACCTTGTGCAGGGGCTTGGAAATTGCAAGCAAGATAAAGTCCTCCACTAAAACTGCCTAAGGCTTTGCAAAGCAAGACAAAAACAACACAAGACTGTGCTATCCACCACCAAACAACAGCTGGTACAATATGGCGCCTGGGCTCCCAACAAACTCCCTGACAGCCTTCCTCCAGAGGAGGCCGGCCTTCAGTTGGGGGGTGTCAAAACAGCAGGCTCAACCCACCAGCAAGGTTACAAGTAAGCAGGTCTGTGACCTGCAACCCAATTATCCAGTCACTCAAAGCCAAACTAGGAAGCCGACTGAAATTTCCAAATCCAACAACATGAACAAAAGATGATCCCTTATGGTGGATACCTTGTTTTTGGCACTGGACTCATTACCAGGATCAGGCCACCCCCTTCACCACCCCACCGTGTGATCAACACTATCATGTTCCTGCTATCCATGAATCACACTGAGTATATGATATGTATCTCTCAATAAAGAATATTGTAGTTTCTAAATATTTTCCCCCTTATAACTCTGCTAAAACAGCACAGTTACAGCATCAGCTTGAATATGTTTAGGGTTCAGTTGAGGGAAGGTTATGATAGTTTGTTTTGTATTATAGGTGGTAGTGTTGATGTAAGGATTGCTGTTGGTAAGTATATTGATGTTTAAATAGGGTGGATTTAAAGATTGAGGGGAAATGTGAAAGGTATGTAGGTTTATTGGAGTATTGCTGGGTATTATTAGAGAGCAATGTATAGGTTGATAGCTGTGGGAGGGGTTGAAGCCTCCTTTGAGCTGGCAGGGGTTATGTTGGTATGATGGATTAATAAGGATGAGATGGTTTGTTGGGATGAGTATATGGGATAATTTGAGATTGTGTTGATTGGATTTGTTAGGGAATTAAGATAAGTTAACAATAGTTTTGACTAATGGATATGATTTTATTAGATAACTTTGCCAATGACTATCATGGTCACTGCTCCCAAGTAGACGGAGGTCAGGTATAGCATCTTGATTGGGTGAGACTTTTCCGAGAAACCGCTGGTACGGGAGAATTCCCGGCCCAGAAGCTCCACGATGCCGGTGTAGATGAGGATGCCGGCAGAGATGGCATCTAAGCAGCCCTCGGTGATGCTAGCAGATGGCGAGTGAGGATCATATGAGCTGTGGATGGCGATGCCAAGACCAATGCCAAGGGAGGTGGCGATGGAGTAGGAAAAGACCATTAAGAAGGGCATGAATAGGTCCTTGAATTGGATGTCAGCAATACGCGCCCCCAACCCAACGCCTTCAAAGAATTGATGGAAGCATATGGCAATAAGCAGCTTTACAAAGTTTCCCGATTTGGCCAAGCCGAGGGTAATTCCAACAAAGATGGAGTGGGACAGGATACCAAGCTCCAGAATGTAGGTGATGAGCTTGCGGCGCTTCAGGATAAGCATGTGGCCATGGCAGCCCTCCTTGTTGTGGTCACCTCCGGCTTGGCTGGCGAACAGCGTCTCGAGAACATGCATGGCAAGAGCTGCAACGGCGGCAATGATTGCAGCAAAGGGAGAGTAGCTGGGCAAGAAGCCGGGATTCTCAGGGCTCATGAGATGGTGGATGGAGTGTACCAACATGTGAGCAAAGGCCGTCGCAAGGATGACGCCAGTGCCGAAATGCCGCCCCACGTCAATGACGGGCGCTGGGACCTTGAAGCGAGGGACGCGTGTCGCGACCACAGCGAAGCCACATCCCAATGCACTGATCGTGAACACGATGAACATGGACGCGATATTCCATTTAATCTCATACTCACCACTGTCATTATGACCTAATAATTTAGTACTTCATCTCCTGCACCCTTACTGTGACGCCGCTCAAGTCTGTGGACGCCTTCTGCCGACGCAACTGCTGCAAACAATAAACCAAGGACTGACTTCATGATTGGCTCCCTCCCTCCCTCAATTCTGCCCTTATAGCCTCTCCCTTTCTAATAAATACCTTCTCTAATATTCAATCAACAAATACCCTACCCTTGAGGTCATCGGGATAAGCTAACCCTTGAGCCAGTGAGTACCTCAAAGTTATGCCAGAATCAGAGCGTGCTGACTCGCCAAAAGCTGCAGCCAATCAACGCCAAGAGCGTAATTGGAAGTTTACCTAATCATCCCACATTAAGCCGACTTGACCTCAACTCTATTTTAAGGATCACGGCACTTTCTCAAGCCTCCACTCGAAAAGAATTTTTAAGTGGTGCCGCCCCAACCCACGACTCTTATTGGCAGAGTTTCGACTTTTATCTCTGCTGCACCTGACGCAAAGAATATTCTGAATGCTGCAGACATGCAATAGGAGCTCTGAGTGGTTGATCTTAAGCCTTCAAATCGAATGCAAACTGTTGCAATGCTGGCTGGTTAACAACTCCTTCTGAAGCGCTATACGATTCAAGGATAGTTTAAGTATTTATAAAGAATGATCCAACTTGAGCTGAAAAGGGAAAGGATGCTATAGACTTCCATTGGGACTCTCACCCGCGGGAAGCTATTCTAATAGGGTTTATGGTGGATAAACGGCATTTGAATCTCCAAGTTAAGGTAGGGAAGCTTCGTCCTGAAAGGCACGCAATCAATCTAGGCTTTATAGCAGTATAGCCGAGGATTGTAGATTTACTAATCATCCATGCTTTTCCTTGGACCAATGAGAGTCGGATTTCAAAGAAACATTATCCGGCAGATTTTAATCCACTGTGATGATCTGATTGGCTGCTTCGTAACCTGGCGGGCACTCGTTTTAAGGTGATGGTTGAACTTGTCGCTTCTGAATAGAGGATGTGGCCTTGAATCCAGAGTCAGGTGGGCTGATTGGATGATATCATTAGTACCCTCAAGGTTATCAACCATGGGACTAAAGTGAAACTTTGGCATGCAGCGGACTCAGTAGTGCTTAAACCGAGCGTCAAGTCGAGTCTAAAGCTGAGGGTATAAAGCATGCAAGGTCTCTTTCCTTTCGGCATGAAGACGGCCGTGCTTGGATTATTCATTTGCCTAAGTGCTTTGGGGGTTAACAACGAAGAAAAGTTGCCCAGCTTTTCCCAAATCAACCATGTGAATATGTTGTCTCGACGAGATGGTGAAAATAGCCATGCTGAACAGCACCCTGAGGATCACCACGAGGGTCACCATCACCCTGAAGGCCACCATCACCATGAGGACCACCATGGCCACTCCCATCTTTTATACCGCAAGAATGAAGGAAGCCACATGGCTACAAATAATTACATTGGTTTGGGGGTGGCATTAATTGCTGGGGTGCTAGGCAGCATCTTCACCCTGTTTGGTGGTGCTTTGTCAGCAAACATCCGCTGTTTCACCACAGGGGTTCTCTTGTCTCTAGTCTTTTGCCAGATGCTTGTAGCAGCAAACATCCTCCTCCAGGAAGAAACAGTGCCACATGCCTTGTCTCACTTTGAACCATTTGCCTCTTCAATTATCATGACAGCAATGTTCTTGGCCCACCTGTTTGATTACGCCAATGCCCAGAGCCATCATAAAGCCAGTGCCTATTTGGTATACTTTGCCTTGATGATCCACTCTTGCACGTTTGGTGTCTTTATGGGGATGAAGAAAGACCATGCCATTGTCAGCTTCTTGGTTTCAGCTTCCCTTCAGCGTCTTCTGCATGGCATGGCCCTTGGGATGTGTATCTTGGATGCTGGCTTTCCAGGCCGACTGATCCCCCTACTACTGGTGATCACATTTGTCATCTCCTGCCCTGCTGCTACCCTTGTTGGCATCCAATTGAAGGATACTCCACCCAACGCCACTCTCATTGAAGGGATCTTTGAATCTGTTGGCGCTGGTCTGCTCATCTATGTTGTCCTGGTTGCCCTACTGGGACGGGCCTTCTATGAGCATTATTCCAACTCCAACTCAACCCAGAAATTCATGGCATTTGTATCCCTGTTTGTTGGCTTTACCACCATTGCCATCCTCTCCATCTGGTGCAAATAAAATACTTAAATATTGCCATAGTACCCATGATACTTTAAACGTTACAGGGCAGCATAACACTCTACCAACCATCTTCCATAAGCATGAAATGAAATATCAAATACAAATTTATACCCTGGTATTAACAGATTTCAGGACATGAAAAAGCAAGCCAACTGAAAACAAACTAAGCCCAACCTTGAACAGAGATTAATTGGGAGAAGTTACCGACCGCAAATAACTTTGAAAGCGGTTGGAAAAAGTCTAACCAGATACACAAGAGAACTCAGATAGATTACAAAAGCAAACCAAATTCAAGAAGATATACCCTTGATCAGAAATAAACCACCTCGGTGAAGTAAAAAATGGATCCAAGTTGGTACGGAACATAGAAAAGCTAACTACAGATATGGGTGGGGTGCTTGCAGATACCCAGAAACAGAACCAAACCATAGAAACCGGTTAATCTTTTTAACATATCTTAAACACAGTCATTCAACTAATGGTATACCTTATTTGCACTCTAAAATACAATCAAGATAATTCAACAAACGATAAAAGACGACCCCATTTGAGACAAAAGTGATATACGGATTTTCAAGCCTCCTTGTTTGAGTATGACAGGCCAGCAGCTTTACAAATGAGGACCTATATCTACACTAGAACCAGGACCAGGCGAGTTACCCTCCTCCCTTTTGGGATCCTGGGTACATTAATTTTATGTTAATTTTTACTTATTTTAAAAAACTGATGTCCATGAGGAGAAATATGCTGGGAAGACCATATTCAACCAGCAGGGAGACAAGTACAGCAAAGCCAGTATCTACACCACATCTTTGATATAGGGGGTAAAGAAGCTAGTAAATGGATTTCCCTGGATTTTACTGAGTCATCATGCTTGCTTATCACCCAGTGTTAGGCTCTAGCCATGCCCCTACTTGACCCCTCACAGGGCATTAGCCAATTGAGCCAGTGTGTAAAGTTACACCTCCCCCTTAGGCCTCCACTTCAATTCCTTCCAAATGCTTGGGAATTTCTACAAAATTATTTTTGAATATTTATCTAAAAGGGTACTGAAAAAGCCCAAGAAAAAGCCATCAATTTACTAGTTTGGAATTATTCACAAGATGCCTCCACCTAACCCACCCAAGAGACACCTCTGGTTAAATATAATGTGCAAGAGCAGCTGGGAGCAGTGGTAATTGCATCTAAAACATATTCCTGATGTTAGTTGGTTCAGTTTTCCTTTTGACTATGTCTGTTCAAAATCTGTCAATATCTTCCTGCCTCAAGAAATTCATTTATATCCGCTCATATCATTGGTCAATTGGTTTGTGACATTCAATCTACCACCCCAATTCTATCCCATCCCTTAAATGAATGCAAGAGTTGTAAAAGACCTTGCTTCATCATTCTCTAATCTAATAAAGTTCCAAATTTGTTAGTAATTTTGGTCATTTGGTTTTATCTGTTGCTTTGCCATGTTCAGTTGACTCCTTTCCCCCCTTTGACCACCCAGGAATTGTTGGCAACAACCTTTTGGTTGTTGCTGAAACTGCAATTTTATGCAATCAAGAGCTTGGTTCTAATTCATCTTAACCTGCTCCCCAATTCTCACACAGTGAACCTGCTCTAGAAAAATTGGTGTCCAATCACTAACAGCTTCAACTACAGCTGATCCAGCTACAGTGTTGCAACTGAACCAATTAGAGTTCAGTATTTGATTGGGGAAGACAACATTCTGATATAAAGGACAGGAAAGAAAAGAAAAGAATAATCTGCACTTTATTGTAGAGTATTGTGACTAATATACTATATGGGGAAAGCCACAAGGCCACAAGGAGTAGCCCAGTGGCATGTTCCATGTAAGGTTTAAAGCCAAGGAATAACTTGTTGGGGGACCAGCAAGTTGAATTGGCAGCACTCCTAATTAGGAGAAGGTGCCTACAATTTGATATTGTCATCAAATTGGTTCATGTTGTTAGATAAACAAGGGACAACTCATCAAGCGCCCCCTGTGTATCATAAGATACACTTGCAGGCAAGGAGGGAAACTTGGTTACAACACACCCTTGCCCCCTGCTTGCCATCAGACACCAGAATCAGAGTCTGCAGAAGATCTGGGAAGGTCTGCACAAAAAACCTTTGTGCAGGTATGGTGCGGCGGGGGCGCAAGCAATTATGGTAGAGTTTTTTGGTGTTTCCCTGGACATCTTCAAGTTGGTAGGTGTGGTTGTTATAGACCACAGCTATTTTGAAGGGTCCCTAATGGTTGGGTTCTAATTTGTTGGAATTGGGCTTGAAGACATAGACAGGGTCACCTACAGTGTATCTTGCCTTGAGGCATTTTTCTCCCCCCTCAATTTGCTTGTGTTCAATGTCTCAGGCTTTGGCACACCATTGGGTTAGGGATGGAGCCGCCAACAGGGGAGCTTTCTGGGAACTGTAGACTGTAGCTTCC
The DNA here is from genome assembly GCA_014839935.2 of Entomophthora muscae. NCBI lineage: Eukaryota > Fungi > Entomophthoromycota > Entomophthoromycetes > Entomophthorales > Entomophthoraceae > Entomophthora > Entomophthora muscae. Next base: position 234,677 of record QTSX02002262.1, read on the forward strand.
CCTGTTCAACTCATGCCAGACTGACAGGCGTCCTAAAGGCCAAGGCACTAGGGCCGACCCCAGTGCCTTGATTGATTCTTGCTTGTAGGATAAGTAGAGCAGTAGGCAAGTGTTCAGTCCACACAGTATTGGGGTACTCCTGTGAGAGCTTGGCAATCAGTTGGACTAATGCACCATTTAGGCGCTCTATGCGTTCATTAGCTTGGGGATGGTAGGGAGGTGTGACTATTCTTTGAAGGGCATTCTTGGCACAGTACGCCTTCATGACGTGCCCTACAAGCTCAGATCAGCCATCTGTGATAAGACGTTTGGGCCACCCAAAGCAGGCCACAATTTCTTTGCCAATGAAGCAAGTGATGGTGGTGGCATTATGGTTAGTGGTTGCCCACGCTACTGGCCAGCAGGTGAAGTAGTTGATGGCTGTAATAATTATGATGCTCATGGGAAATTGGTGAGGAGAGTGAGAAAGAACTCTAATAAGCTTCTTCCTATTAAGCTTAAGAACTACTTATACTGGGCTGTTGTTTGCAGGAGACAGTAGGAAGCACTTAGATCAAGCCTAGGGCACTAACTCTAAACTGTTAGCACAGCAGGGAGATTGTCTTGTTACCTGAAGTAGTGAAGGCAACAAGAAAAGCAGAATCTAATAGAGTCTGGTTAAAAGCTTGAGTCTCATTAGAAGAGTAAGAGCAAGCTTTAAGTGCAAAGTAGTGTGGGTAAAAGATATGTTTATTGTGAATAAAGAGATTCATTATATACTTGTATTATTTCTGCACATAAAAAATTATGCAGGAATGGGGAAGGGACCTGGGAAGAAACTGAACTACTTTTCATCCAGTTGTAATCAGGATCATCCCAGCTAACTGACAGAGCTATACCCCCATGTTTCACTTCATGGGTGAATGAGGGTAAGATGCACAGTCATCACAATAATATACTTCTTTCCTAGTCTGTCTTTGGGGAGAGGTCCAACAATGTCAAGGGCCCACTGCTCAAAGGGTTTTATGGCTTTGATGGGTAGGACAGACTTGGGAGGGCAGGTTTAGATGTGTTCTTTTTGCACAACACACATGTTTGAGGAGGTCCAAGATGTCTTGGCGCATACAGGGCCACCAAACCTTACACTTCATGATTTTGAAGAGTTTATATCCTCTGATGTGACCCAAGGTGGGGTGGTAGTGTAGTATGGTACCCCTTGCTGTGTGGTGGGAATATACAGCGTCTTCTCACCTGTCTCTGCCAGGCAGCAGACGTTACTAGAGCCAGTGGTGAACTGACTTTCATTGTCCTTCAGCTTTTAAATAGTCACAGAGTTGAGACCATTGTAATGGGTGGCCTCAGGGCACAGGTAGAGCATGGGCCAGTCTGGGTCCAAGCCGTCATCCCCAGTGATGGATGCTACATACATTCTGGAGAGGGCGTCAGCTGTGACAAATTCCTTTCCAGGCTTGTATTTGATGCATAGTTGGTAGGGGACATAGGCTTTCAACCAAGCCTGCTTGATGTCAAGTTAAGTGGTGACTGAGTGTTGAAGTACTGAAGCAACTTGTGGTCTGTCAGGACATAGGGTGGAAAGGTGGCACCCTCTGGATAACAACACCACTTCTTGACACAGTGCACAATTGCCGCTAATTCCTTGTCATGTAGGGGGTAGTGTTGCTCTGAGTTGGTGGCTTCCTGGATTTGTACGCCACAGGGAGGAAGGCACCCTTGTTAGTTTCTATCCATAACACGCCCCCTATGGCTCTGTCAGAGCAATCAGTCTTGAGTTTGTATTGGTGGTTCCAATTGGGGAATTGCAATAAAGGTGCAGTTGTAAGTATCTGTTTCAACGTCTTGAAGGCTTGATCTCTGGCAGGTGTCTAATGAAAGCACTGTTTGGTGTTTAGGAGCTCAGTGAGAGGTGCAATTAGTTTTCTGCAATTGGGGATAAACTTGCGCACATAGGAAACCATGCCTAATAATGTACGCACCTGGCCCACATCAGTGGCAGGTAGCATGCTTGTGATTGCCTTGATCTTAGCAGGGTTGGGCTTTATTCCCTGAGCAGAGATGGTGTGCCCAAGAAATGGGAGCTCTGACCTGAGAAATTTGCATTTGGAAGGCTTGTCCTTCAGCTGGTTTTTACAAAGGGTGTCAAGGACAGCATGGGGGTGTTAGAGGTGTGTGGTTTGATCTTGACTGAAGACAATGATGTTGTTAAGATACACAACAAAAAACTTCCCAATCAGATTCTCAAATTCTTTGTTCATCAACATGGCAAAGATGGGGGGAGCATTGGTAATTCTGAAGTTCATGACACAACACTCAAACAATGTATCGTGTGTGCAAGGCAGTTTTTTCTTCATCCCCTGGTGCAATCCAGAACGGGTTGTACCCTTCTGTGAGATCAATCTTACTGAAGACCTTTTCATCTGCAAGTGTGCTAAACAGGTTGTCAATCAAGAGGCAGGGGTATTTGTTTTTGACTATCACCTTGCTTAGAGTGCGGTATTTGGTTACCAATCAAAGAGACCCACCCTTCTTAGTTAAAAATAAGACTGCAGCTCTGTATGGTAAGAGGGAGGGGCAGATGAAGCCCTTATTGAGCGTGTCCACAAGGTGTTGATGACTAGTCTTGGCTTCCTTGGGCATCAAGCAATAAAGGGGGCGTGCCATGGTCAACAACCCTTGCAATTGAACAGCATTCTGTATTTCTCTTGGAGGAAAAAATTGGTCTAATGTTTCACTGAAGGCGTCCTTGTACTTCTTGAGGAGTGCTGCAAGTGCTGGTGGAGTTTTGGTGGTCAAGGGAAGGCCACTGTGGGTTTGGAGCAGATGACTTTGAATTATCATTAGTTGAAGTCTAGTTTCCCCCTTGAAGTTGTATGTACCTGTTTCTGTGAGTCTGATAAACAAGGTGTCATGGAGTAACTTGTTCATTTTGATGGGGTAGATTTGGAAGCCTACCCCATTTCTGTTGTGGGTGATTACAGACATATCCCAGTCAATATGTGGGCAGTTGTGCCGGAGCCAGTTGAGGCAACAATATTGTTGTGGCTGAGCCCTTCCATGATTGGCCAAGAGAGCTTAACCTGGATGTTTCCCATTCTCAAAGAGAAGGGTATTGTCTCATGAGTAATTGCCACTCTGCGGGAGTTGACTACTTGCACTGCTTTGAATCAACTAGGTACTTGGTCTAGTTGCTGAGAATCTGCAAATTCCTGGTTGATCATGGTGTGGTTGGCCTCAGTGTCTACCAAAAGTTTGTGGGTGTTCCCACAGAAGCAGAAGGGGTAGGCCAAGTGGGTGATTTTATTTGAAGAGTGGCTTGCTTTGAGAATGGGGCTTTCACTATGGACCTGGAATACATCAAGGGTCTCAACATTGTGCACATTGTAATCACAGGGGTTTTTTGCAAGGAGAGATTGGGAGTTGGGATCAAGCAGGGTTGCAGAACCTTTTGTATCTACAACCCCCAGGCTTTTCTTGGGTCTTTAACTTGCGCTAACTGGAGCTCCCCCTTGCTGGGGCGCTTTGCCCCATTATCCTGTTGGCGGGATTGGTGGCAGCCCGCCTGATTGTGGGCACTGCCAGGCGCGGGGTGAGATTGAGGTGGCGTATCATTGGATCTGCGGAACCCCATTAAAGCTTGGTTATTGGCCTCCACAATTGCCTTATAGCAGTTGTCAATGGAGGTGCAACAGCTCACAGGAAC